>JAYMFU010000014.1:0-33727 GCA_036784835.1 Phaeophila floridearum
AATTCGTGCATCTCGCCGCCGGTATAACGACGGCCGGTTTCGAAATCGTACCATTCTCCCGGAGGCAAAAAAACGCTGCGGGTTTTTCGCCCGGGACGCAGCACCGGCGCCGCGAGCAAATCGGATCCCAGAAAGAATTGTTCTTCGCACGCGGCTAGTTCTTCGTCGCCGAGATCCGGATGTTCATAAAAGACCGGCCGGACGATGGGCGCTCCGCTTTCGTGCGCTTCCCAGAAGAGTGTATATAAGTACGGCAGCAGACGGTAGCGGCGGCGAATATGCTTGCGGGCGATATTCAGTACTTCTTCGCCGAAATTCCAGGGTTCCTGGTCGAAGGAATAGAGCGCGGTATGCGCGCGAAAGAAGGGCATCAGCGAACCGAGTTCCAGCCAGCGCGCGAAGAGCTCGCGCTGTTTGCGGAATTTAAATACCTTTAAGGTGCCTGGAAAAAATCCGCTGGCGAAACCGCCGACGTCCGCGCCCGTAAAGGACATGCCGCTCAATCCCAGGTTCAACACCATGTGCAGGTTCTCGCGCAGATGTTCCCAGCTGGAATGATTGTCGCCGGTCCACAGGGCCGAATATTTCTGCAGCCCTGTCGACCCCGAACGACTGATGACGAACGGCCGCCGGTCCGGCGTGAGGCGCTCGAAGGCCCGCATGGTGGCCCGCGCTTCGTCGTTCGCGTAGCGATTGCGTTCGAGCCGGTGCGGACCTTTCTCGTGAACGATATCCTCTTTCAGCGGATTGTACTTTTTTCCGATCTGTAGCACGGGATCGTTCATGTCGTTGCAAATGCCGGCGACGCCCGCATCGAAGAGGATCTTGTGCTGCTGGGCCCACCAGTCCTGGACGTCTTCGCGGCCGAAATCCGGAAAGACCGACGCTCCGGGCCAGGCTTTACCCACGTAGACTCCGCCGCCGGATTTCTGGCAGAAGACGTTTTTCGCCAGACCTTCGCGGTAGACGGGATAGTCGTCGGTCGAAACGCCCGGATCGTTGAAAAGCACCGTACGAAAACCCAGGCGGTCCAGAGCCTGGTGCATGCCTTTGGGATCGGGGAAGCGTTTCGCGTTCCAGGTGAAGACCCGGTAGCGTTCCATATAATGAATGTCGATGTGAATGGCGTCGCAGGGGACCTCGTGGTGGCGAAAATCGCGGGCGAGCTGCAACACGCGCTCGGCGGTGCGATAGGACCAGCGCGATTGGTGAAAGCCCAGCGACCAGGTCGGCGGAACGTACGCGCGTCCGCAGAGCGCCGTAAACTGTTCGACGATTTCAGCGGGCGTTCCGGTGAAGATCAAAAGGTCGATCGGAATCGCTTCGTCCGCGCCGCCTTCCGGCACGATGCGAATGCCGTCCTGGCGCTCGGTTCCCGACGCGGCGGTAGCGAAGGGCGCCGTCGCACTGCGCGAGCCCGGCGTAGCCACTTCGGCGGGCAGGCTGGAATTCCAGAGCACGCCGACGTAGCCTGCAGCGCGTTTAATAATAAAAAACGGCACGCTGCTATAAGAGCTGCGGGGAATCGTATAAAAGAGCGTGTCGAGATTCAAGAGGCGAAAATTCGCGTTGTTCCGATCCGGCCGGCCGTTCGCCGCACCGAAGCCGTAAATGCGATCGCCCGCTTCCGTCCGGATCTGAATTTCCGCTTCGCCGAATTTTCCGGTCTGCAGTTCCCCGCGCAGTATTTCGCCTTTCGTCTCGAGTAGAGTGAAATTCCCGGTCGGCGGATCGTAGAGCAATTTCAGGCCTTTGCGTTTGCACTGAATCATGCCCTGCGCGTCCCGGTGCGCGGGCATGCGGTCGAAGCGAAACTCGGGATCCGGGAAAGGCGTGTCCGGAAAATCTTCGAGGCTGCCGGGGTGGATGCACACCCGGCATACGTTTCCGGCGTAGACGCCGGCCAGCACGGAAATGGCCTGCATTACCGCGCATGCTGAAGACCGCCTCCAGATTCGCAACAACTAAGCGAATTCAAGTTGCGCGTTTTCGGCGGCGGAGTATACCGGCGCATGCATGAGCTGAAACGACTCGTCGTCATTCCCGCGCACAACGAAGAGGAAACGATATACGAAGTCGTCACCAGAGCTCTGCAATACGCCGACGTGTCGGTCACCGACGACGGCAGCCGTGATCGCACTCCTGAAATTCTCGCGGAAATCGCCGCTGAAGTTCGCGACGGCAAACACGCGAATCAGCTGAATATCATCACGCACGAAAAGGCCACGCATATTCCGCGGGGACTGCAGGACGGACTGCGCTACGGAGTCGAGCAGGGTTATCAGTGGTTCGTGACGATGGACACCGGCCTTTCGCACGATCCCGACGCGCTGCCGCAGTTCTTCGACGCGGATCCGAAATTCGGCGTCGTGATCGGCAGTCGCAATAAACCCGAGAACGTTCCTTTCTATCGACGGATGGTCAGCTGGAGCGCGGCCCGCGTTGTGAATTACGCGCTTGCGAAATCGTATTTTAATTTTTGGGGTCCCGGTCTGAACGATTGTACCAGCGGCTTTCGCCGGTACTCCCGGGCCGCCGCGGAGCTGATCGCGAGTCACGAGCTCAAGTCAAGGGCCTTCGATTTTCACATGGAGGCTCTCGCGCTCTGCTATCGCGCGGGCTTAGAGGTCACCGAAATCCCCATTCACTATATCTTTTCGAATTCGTCCTTTAACAGTCGGGTGCTCAAGCAGGGCATGCGTTTCGGGCTGCACCTGATCTCTACAAAGGGGGGGTAATTCCGGTGGGCGATTTCATCGGCGGCCTCCTGCGGCGCCTGGCGGATTCCCTGGAGTTCGCGCGGAAGCTGCCGGACTCTCCACTGGTCCAGCGCTGCGCTTCCCGTCGCGGGCTGGTCTTTCTGTTTTTGATATTCTACGGCCTGGGGACTCTGGGCATTCTCGCGCGTTATGACTGGAATCCGTCCGCTCTGGTGCGCTTCGGACACTATTACGTTGAGCAGAATCCGGAGCGAACTCCGGTGGGCGCCATACGCTTTACCGGCAATGAGGCCTACGGCGGCAACGGCTACGACGGTCAGATTTTTTATTATTACGCGCGCACCTTCTTCGAGCCCGGAGTCTGGCCGGAAGGATTTTCGCTGGCCTATCGCGCGCCGCGCGCCGGCTATCCGCTGCTTGTGGCGCCCTTCGCTTTTTTATTCGGCGACTGGGGCGCCGTCTTCGGCCTGTATTTCGTGCAGCTCGCGCTCCTGATCGCTTCGCTCCTGTGCGTGCGCGCGCTTTTGCCGGCGGCTGGCAAATGGGCCGCGATCTTTTACGCGCTTTCGCCGTTCGCGTTCATGGCCTACGCCCTGCTGGTCAGCGACAGCATTATGATCGGTCTGGCCTTCGTGGGCTATTATTTCTTTACGCGATCGGACCCGCGCTACGTCGCTCCGGAAGGCGCGGCGCCGGCCTTCGAGAGCGCCGCGAAGCGAGCGGCGTCTCTGGTATTCGCCGGCATTTGCTTTTCGCTCGCGATTTTCGCCAAAGAATCCGCGCTTTTCTTTTTGTTTCCCCTGGGTTTAGAAGCGCTCTGGCGTCGCCGCATCGATCGCGCGGCGTTCATGCTGGCGATCTTGATTCCGGTCTTCGGCTGGCAGCTGTATCTGCGCGAAGCACACGGGATGGGGCCCGCCGAAGTACTTTCGATTTTTCTGGCGCCTTTCGATGGAGTGCTCGGGGTCGGTGGCGAAACTCTACGCTTGCTGGGAGCATTTATTGCGCAGCCCGGCGGCGGCGCAGTTATTGCGCTCGTCAAACACGGCGCGAAGATTCTACTCGTGGCCGCTCTCGCGGCGAGTTTGATTCTGCCGTTCACGGGAGCGTGGCGCCGGCAGAGTTTCGTGCCGCTGCGATCGGCTTTGATCCTGACCGCGCTGCATATTATTATCGCTGACTGGTTTTATTTCTGGGGAATCTTCGACAACGTGGGGCGTATGTTTACGCTGCTGGTTCCACTCGCCGTACTCTTGAAAGGCCAGGACCGCTCCGCGAAGACCGCGCCGTTTTTTTTGGTCGCCGCGTTGCTCGGCGCTTTCGTTTTAATGCGCGCGGTGTTTATGACGCCTCAGTTTCCGTACGACGTATATAAACCGTACTCGGGTCCCGATTATGAACAGGCTCCGGTCGGTCCCGCGGCCGGCGACCAGTTCCAGTGACGGCATCGCGTGCGCGGCGTTTACTCGCGTAGTCTATTCTCGACTTTCGCCACGAGACCCCGGCTTTCCATACAATCATAGAGGGCCTGCGCGAAATAACGATCGCCTGCAGGTCGCAGGTGAATGCCGTCTTCCCAGAAGAGCGCCGTGCGTCGTTCTACCGGCAGCCGGTCGAAGGTCTGCGCCAGATCGCAGAGGTGGCTGTCGGTGTCCGCCGCGACTTCCCGCACCACCTTGAGGTACGACTGGTGGAGTGGGACCAGTTCCTCGATATCGTCGAGATGGATGACGCCCAGATAGTGGGGCTCCCGGCCGCGAATATGACTGGATGGCGCCGTGATCAGCACGGGTTCTATCTTCGCGGTCCGCGCGCTTTCTACGATGCGGGTCAGATTCCTGCGATAGTCTGCGATTTGCACGCGCCTCACCGGTTGCGCCGCGTCCCGGTCGCCGCGATTATAGATCAAATACGCGCGGGCGACGAATTGCACGAGCCGCGAGCGGTCCAGGCCAAAGGACATGAGTGTTAAGATCCCGGGCATCTGTCGATCTTCAATGCCGAAGCCCTTCCAGTGATCGTTCCACCCGTAATAAAAGGTCGCCACGGCCGGCTGCAGGGGAATTCCGTCGCGTGCGAATTGACGCAGTCCCTGGAAAGAAGAGTACCCCACCGAGCCCAGTCTGGCCGTTCGCAGGGGTATGTCGGGATGATTTCGCTCGAAAAGCTGCGCGAAATTCTGCGGATAGGCGCCCAATTCTGTGCACGAGTCGCCCATAAACAGAAGCGCCGGCTGCTCGCCTTTCTGTTGAACAAGCTTTGCCTGGTAGTTCTCCGGCACCCAGAGGAGTTCGCCGTCCCGCTGGTAATTGTGAATCACACCGGGAAAATCTTTGCCCGGCATGCGGATTTCAGGAACCAGCGTAAACTGGAATCCGAAGATTCGGAGCAGGACTTCTGCCAGAATCAGCGGCAGGAGGCTGCTTCCCATCAGCAGGGCGGCGTTCGCGGCCCGCATTTGCCGGGACTCGGGCTTAGAGACGTTCGGAGTGGGTTCGTTCTGCATAACTCACCTGAAATTCTTAAGCGGACTATCTGGTGTGTCCGGAGGCGCACTGATAGACAGCCTGCGTGTTTTTTGGGCACCGATTCTAACAGATTTACATTTTGTCGCAAGTTTTTTCCCGCCGGGATGGGGAAACCACCAGAACGCCGGCACTCGGAGGGGGAAGGGCGATGTCTTCGGAGGGAATGAATGGTCCCGTGCTGCTGCACGGGAACCGGGGCGTTGGGCGTGATTCATCGGAGCCCATCACGCAAACCATGGGTCTGGACGGGCTTCAACCTGAAATGCCGCGTAAGCCGCCCGTGAACGGATAGCTTTTGTCGGCAACGGGGCCGCAGGCGAAGATGAAACAGGCCGCGTCCGATAGCTCGAACGCGGCCTGGTGATGCAGTGTTTGGGCAGAGAAGGATTCGAACCTTCGTAGGCGGAGCCGGCAGATTTACAGTCTGCTCCCTTTAACCACTCGGGCATCTGCCCTTTTCTAAAATGAGTCCGTGCTGCCTGTAGGAGTCGAACCCACGACCTGCTGATTACAAATCAGCCGCTCTACCAACTAAGCTAAGGCAGCGATTTACAGCAACTCAAGACGGAAGCAAATTGCGCCCCCGGTCTGCCGTCAAGCAGGATTCCCACGGACGCCCCGCGAGCGGAGTCCGCCGTGTATCAGCACTCCCACCCACGCTACAATCATCGCCAGAGTCGCAAGCTGCAGCAGCGAACGCTGCTCCAAACCCGTAATGGAAACAAAGCCCAGCAGTGTGGTTCCAAAAAAGGCGATCGCGATGCTTGCGAAGGCCGCCTGGTTGCCGCGTCCCGAGCCCGGGCGGTTGATCATGGCCAGCGCGGCATAGGAAGCGCCCAGATGCGCGCAGGCGAGAAAGATCGCGCCCCATTTCATGCGCGTAAAGACTTCCAGATTGAAAATCGTCTCGAAGGGGATTGCGGCCGGATAGCCTTCCGTTCCGTAGCGAGTCAGCTTCAGTAGTTGCGTGTTTTCGATTATGTCTCCGGCGAGAATCAGCGGTACCAAAAACAGGCCGCTGGCGAAAAATACATTCGATGCGAAAAAGCCAGAGCTCGCTTCGCGTAGCCCTTCGCGCACGAAGCAGATCATCGCCAGGAAGTACAGGCTGTAGGCGACCATGAATGGAAAATCGTACCGGTTGAGCGTATCCATGGCGGCGCGCATGTCGACGTTCGCATCGGCGGATGTGAGCACAGCCTCGACTTCTTCGGCGGTGTGCGCGAGTTCGAACCATAAGATCGCCTGGCTCTCGTGAAAATCGGGATTCAGGTCCGACGGGGCGAAGGGCGGTACGGCGGCGGCGCCGACCATGATCCCCGCCAGGACCAGGGTCAAAATCCCGGTGGCGAGTACGGCCCGGGCGGCGTGTTTCAGGGAATCGGCGGACGGTTTAGGATTCATCCGGTCAGGATACGGTCGATTTGCAGCGGCTGGCCAGCCCTTTTCTGGTTGGCGGGCTGCGCCGTCGTGCGAAGATCGGAGCGCTATGGGTTCGGAAATCGCGAGAGACGCACAAATCCGCTTCGAAGGAGCCGGCAGCAGCTTTGACCTCGACCGCTTCGCGGGTAACGACGCGCCGGTTCGCACGCACGTGCATCAGGTCGCCGGAGGCGCGATCTTCGAGATCCAGATCAATCGGCCCGAGATGCACAACAGCGTGAATGGCCCGGCCGCGGCGCTATTGCTCGAAGCCTGGTCGCGCTTTCGCGACGACGATGCGTTGACTGTGGCGATTCTGCACGGAGCGGGAGATCGCTCCTTTTGTTCCGGCGCCGATCTGACCGCGCTCGAAGAGCTGGTCGACCCGCACGCGAATCCGGCGGAAATCGAAACCGCGGTTCAGTCCGGCACCGGTCCCATGGGCGGCTCACGCATTCTGCAGCGTAAGCCAGTCATTACCGTAACCCATGGATATACCTACGCTGGCGGGCTGGAGCTTTTCTGTCACGGTCACATTCGCATTGCCGAAAAACAGGCGCTCTTTTCCGTGGCCTGCAGGCGCTGGGGCGTTCCACTGGTCGACGGCGGTACTGTTTATTTGCCCAGACTATTGGGGCAGGCGCAGGCCCTGCCGATGATTTTAACCGGGCAGCGCATTCGCGCGCAGCGCGCCTATGAGATCGGGCTGGTCTGGGAGCTGACCGCAAAGGGTCGCGGGCTGGCCCGGGCCTTTCGCGTGGCCGAGCAGCTGTGCGTGCAGCCCCGCGACGCGATGCTCGCCGATTTGAATTCGGCGGTGGACGGCGCGCATTTAAGCATGGAAGAGGCGCTGCGACTGGAGGCGCGCAATATCTATCCGGTCGTGAAGAGCGATAGCTTCCGCGAAGGGGTCGCGCGCTTCAATCGCGGCGAACGCTTCTGGTTTATTTGAAATTCGAAATCGAATTCAGGATGATTATGACGGACTCTAAGAATAAATCGGCTTCCAGTGAAGCAAGCTACGAGTCGGCGGGCGCCGGGGCGTCAGCGATGCCCGGCCGCGTCATCGCCGCTCTGCGGGATTTGCCCTGGCGTATCGTTCCGGCCGCACGCGATTTCTGGAGCTGGTTTCGCAAATACCTCGGCGGGCTTTCACATCAGCCGGAGCTGCGTTTTCGCACGGTGCTCTGGGCGATTTGCATTATGTTCGTTGGCTTTTTCACGCTGGTGGGCACCAATCCCTTTCGCCTGCTGATCCCCGACTCGTTCTTTCATCCGCCCGCCACCGATTCCCGCGCTACGGTTTCGCTCTACGGGATTTCCGTGGAGAATCAGGAGCCTGTGAAAATTCAGCGACGCGTCTCCCTGGAAGGCGAACCGGAGCGCCTGGTATCGCGCATCGCCTTCGCGGTCAGCCGCCCGCCGGGTTTGCAGGAAGGCCGGGGCGGCGGCGACTATGCGGATCTCGAACCGCTGCCGGATCTGGGACTGGCTCTGCGGCGGGTCTGGTTTCCGGACGGCGCGTCGCGGGTCTTGATCGATTTGCGCCGCGCTTCGCTCGACGCGGAGCTCGATCGCTTTTTATTGAACCGGGTGGACGGCGCGCGCAATCGCACGGCCCTGCTCGACGGTTTCTTTCGCGCGTATACGGCATCGCTCTTCGAGCTAATGCCGGAATTGCGGCGGGTGGAGTATTTGCTGGACGGCAAACGCAGCGCCTTTCCGGGCATGCAGTTTCGCCTCGACTATATTCACGGCCAGTCGCCGGCCGCCGACACGAGTCAGGATTCTTCTTCCCGGACTGCGCAGACGGCAGGCGGCGGATGAAAGCCCCCGGGCGGTGCGCCGCTTGCGTTCTGCTGTTTGTCGCGCTGCCCTTTTTCGGCGACAGCTTCGCGGAACCGCGCACCGCCGGAGAGTGGCATACACTTTCGCAGGGCTGGTACGATATTGAATTTCGTTACGGCCCGGACGGCGAATTCTATTATCACTTCGACGTTTCGTCCCTCGACGGTTACCGCAGTCGCCTGGTCGTCTTTCCTTCGGGCGAAAAGAAAGCGAAAGATCTGGTGGTTTTCGTGCCGGACTATTCGACGCAGTCGTACGAACGCCTGCTGAACGTGGTCGCCGAGATTCGCGGCGAAAAAGAATTTCACGCCGCCGTTTTGATTCCACGCGGGCATCGCCCCGTGATTCGCACGAATTTGCACGGAGCGAAGGGCGTCACGGAACTCACCCGCGATAAAAAGCGGGCCGCCGCGATTCTGAACGATTTTCGGGCCGGTCTATCGGCCCTGAACGAAACCGCGCCCACGCTGAATATCAAATTCGGTCGGACCTGCATCGTGGCGGGCGATTATTATTCGAACCTGTTGTTGACCGAAGCTTTGCCGGGAGTCGACTGCATGGTTTTGCTGTCGCCCAATCGCCGCTTCTATCGCGATGACCTGGCGAAGATCGCCGCGAAACAGATTCGCATTCCCGTCTTGATGGCCGCCGCCGCGCGCTTTCGTTATGAACTGAGCGGCCTGCGGGACGCACTGGACCAGGCCGCGCTCGTCATTCGCAGCGGCAGCGGAAACGGGTACGCGATGTTGTATCGCAAGCCGGATCTCGTCGACGAGATTCGGCTGTTCCTGCGCGGGCCCGCCGAATACGTGAAGTCCCAGGGCGCGCTGTGATTTTTGCGGCGGGCCGCCGTCCGGGGTAGCGCCGGACAGCCGCCAATTAAACGAGTGCCGCTGATCTGGAAGCCGGCTGGTTGACCGGCACGAATTCGACCGACGCCGGTGCAGCGGCAGCGGAGTTCAGGTTCGGTTCCGACGTCGCGCCCGACGAATGCTTCGGCTGCGACTCTTCCGATAGCTCTTCTGATAGCAGATTGGCCCACTCGCGAATGTACTTCACGACGTCGTCGCGGAAATTGTGGCGCAGATGGCGTTCGCCGGTTTGAAAGCGGCGCAGTACGTTTTGATCGGAGAGCTTTTCCAAATGCCGGATGTCGTCGGTGTTCATTCCGACCGCGAGCATCGCGTCGATGATCGAGTCGATGGGGTAGCCGCTGGTCGGACAGTAGTCGATGACCTGCTCGCTCCAGTCGCCGGAGCGGCCGAGAGCGGACGCGTGAATTTCTGCATGCGTGAACTGCGTGAGCGACTGCGCGAGATGGCCGCAGTTGCAGCTGCCCATGTGGCTCCATTGATAACGTTCGCCGCTTTCAATGCGGTCCGCGGTTTCGCGCAGGGCCTGGATGAGTTCTTTCGTCGGGGTAGCCATAACTAAAAAATAGAACAGTTCGGGATGCTTCGCAAGTATCTTTCGCGGCTTCAGGGCATGCCCTGGCGGTTTTTCTGTCAAAAGAAGGTCTGGTACTCTGGCGGCTACTGCGTCAGCCGCCGGGATCGAAGAAAACGCCCCGTACGTCAAATACAGCCAGTCCGTCGGCTGTCGTACGGTTGACGAAGCTTACGCCGCCGTCGGTCGAGATCGAAACGCCGGAGGACGTCGCCGCAATGACTGTGGTTCCACTGGCGTACACATGGCGAATGACGCTGCTTCCCAATCCGTCGGCAGCGGTGCGATTGACAAAGCTCGTTCCGCCGTCTGTCGATATGGACAGGCCGCCGCTGGTTGCGGCATAAACACGATCGGCGTCGGCGAATACCGCCTCAACGATATTGGTCCCCAGTCCGTCGGCGGTCGTGCGGTTCACGAACGACGCGCCGCCGTCAGTGGAAATGCTGAGCCCGCCCGAAGTTCCCGCATAGATCGTTCCGGCACGAATCGCGACGCCGCGACTGAAATCATTTCCGAGCCCCTGGACCGTCGTGCGGTTGACGAAGCTTGCACCGCCGTCTGTCGATATGGAAGTGCCCGCTGTTGTGGCGACGCACACCAGATTGTCCCGGGCGAAAACGTCGCGAGTACTGTCGTTGCCGAGGCCGTCGGCGGTGGTGCGATTCGCGAAACTCGCGCCCCCATCGGTCGAAATGGATAGCCCGAGGCCGGTATTCACGTAGATTGCGCCTGAATCAGAAAATACGCGCTGGAGAATATCATTGCCCAATCCGTCCGCCGCCGTCCGATTCGCGAAGCTTGCCCCGCCGTCGGTCGAAATCGAAAGGCCGCCCCCGGTCGCCGCATACACCGTCTCACCGACCGCGAATACTCCGCGGACGTTGTCAGCTCCCAGTCCGTCGGCGGTCGTGCGATTGACGAAGCTCGCGCCCCCGTCCGTCGATATCGCGAGACCGCCGGTGGTCGCCGCGTAAAAGACGGGGGGGCGCACAGGTCCGGATGCGACCTCGCTTTCCAGCAAATACAGGACCAGGGCTTCCGGTCGGCAGGAAGTGTCCGTCGGGAGGCATTCGACCGACAGACAGGCGACGGCACTATGCAGACAGAAGAGGCTTCCCGCCCAGAGTTTTAGGGCGCGCAGCAGGCTGTGTGAATTCCGGCGCATGATCGAATTCTGCGCTGGATTCGCGATAAGATCTATCGGGCGTTTTGACCACGGCGGGCGGGATTTGTGACCGGACTCTTGCGCGGCCGGGTCCACGGGGAGAAGTCCGTGCCGGGAGCCGGCAACACGAGTATCAACAGCGATCCACCGGATCTTTCCGTCGAGACTCCAGTCGGTGTTTCACCAGACGATTCATTCGATGAACCGGCAAAGGCGCGGGCCCGACCGCCGAGGGCGGCGGCGCGCTCGGAAATTCCGCGCAGCCCGGAATCGCCGGGACGGGGACGTCCATCCCAGGCGAAGGCCCGTCCATCGGAGCGGATGCGCAGGCGCACCCGGCGACCGCTGCGGAGTTCAATCTGGAAGCGGCGCGCCCCGCCGTGGCGCATGCAGTTGCTGCACCATTCCTGGAGCACCCGCAGGAGCAGCACGCTTGTCCGCAGGGGCAATTCGTCGCAGGCCGGATCGACGTGCGTATCCAATTTCAGTCCACGAACACCGGCGTAGGTCTTCGCAAAGGCTTTGAATTCTTCGCTTAACGGCCGGCGGTTCTGCTCGTCGTCGCCGGCTCGCAACAGCGACGCGAAGTCCCGCACCGTGCGCAGTGCGGATTCGAGCACGGAGCGGGCTCGAAGGGGGTCCCCCCCGTCTCGCAGGTGCAGCAGCGCCGCTCCGATCTGGCTGCCGATATTGTCGTGCACTTCCCCGGTGAGCTGCCGACGTTCTTCGGCCGTGCGCAGGATCGTGCGGGCGTGCAGGGCTTTCAGACGATTGTAGCGGCCGGCCAGGCCGAAGCTCAGTATTAATAACTCGGCCAGAATCGCGGTCTTGATGCCGTGTTTGAACAGGACGTCCGAATACGGTGCGAATCCCGCCAGCCAGAGCATGCGATACGCGGCGATGGCGGCGACGGGCAAAAGGGCGACCGAAAGCACGCGGGCTTCCGGGAGGCCCCGCCGCATTGATAAGATCACGGCAACGATCGTTAAGGCAATCAGGACAAGGGCGATGGCGTTCACGGTATTCAACAACACACCGTAGGGCAGGCCGAAGCAGCCCGGGACGAAGGACGTCGCCGCAACGGCCGCGAAAATTCGTAACGTCCGGTGCAGCGGCGGAAAATGGCGTCGCACCGCCAGAGAGCTGTCGACGAAGAGCGCGGCGGATGAAGTCAGAATCGCGTTGCCGATCAGAAAGGACCAGGGGCGGTAGCCCTCCCCGGTCTGGAAGAGATGCGTAAACGTACCGTCCTGGTCGGTCGCGAAATAGGCCATGGCCAACGAGTAGCAGGCGTAATAAAAATATCCGGGCTCGCGCACGCTCAGCCACAGAAAAGCGTTGTAGGCGCTCATCAAAAGAACCCCGCCCAGAAATACTCCCAGCAGATAGTATTCGATCAACGCGGCCGCGAAGAAGTCCGCCGGATTCCACACGCGCAGGGGCAGTTCGGTGGTCGCGCGCGTTTCGATGCGAATGAACAGCTCCGTCGGATTCGTCGACCGGGCCTGTCCGGGACCGGCCCCGCTCCCGACACTGGAATCGCCGCTCTCGCTGGCGCCACCGGACGCGGCCTTAGCAGCGTCGTCGGCGTTTACGACGCCCGGCGCGGTCGCGAAATCCACCGGGATCAGCAGATTGCGATGGGGAATCGGCCGCGAAGTAAAGGCGGCGTTGATGCCGCCGGAAAAAATTTTTCGCCCGTCCTGAAAGACCTGCACCCGTTCCGCCGAGAACGCGGCGATCTCCAGCAGACTGCGCTGACCGTTCGCGGGCTGCGAAAGCTGGAGGCGAAACCAGGTGGCGCCGGAAACGCGTCCCAAACGCGGAGGCGTACCGGGAGCCGGACGAAATTCGGATCGCCGTCGCTGCAGATCCTGGACATCGAATTCGCCGCGCGGGTCGTGCAGGTACGTGAGTCGTTCGCCTTCGAAGGCAGGGGGCGGGGCCGACGCGGGCAGAAACACGTCCGGCCCGGCTCCGGCGTCGCAACCCGCGAAGACCACGAGCATGAGCAACGCCGCGCCGACGAAGGCCCGGGCGTCGAACCTGGTTCTGGTGGTTCTTCCGTTTGCGTTCTTGCGCATGGCCGGGGAACGGGACGCGATGGTCCCCGGCGACTCCGGCAGCCCGCGCTCAGTCGAAGAGCGAACGCAGGAGTCCCGAACGCCGGCCTTTGATGATCGCTTCGGATTTATTGCCGACCTCCAGTTTTCGATAGATTCGTTCGATAAAACTGCGCACCGTGTTTACGCTGATGTCCATTTCGTGGGCGATGTCCTTATAGCCGTAGCCCAGGGCCAGCAGGTGCAGTACTTCGCTTTCGCGGGGAGTGAGCGGCGATTCGCTTTCTGGTTTCGGCGTCGCAAAGATGCCCGCCAGGCGATGGGCCACGCGCGGCGTCAGGCTGGAGCCGCCCATCATCACTACCTGCAGCTCCAACAAGAACAGATCGTCCGGCGTATCTTTCAGAAGATAGCCGTTCGCTCCCGCTCGAATGGCCTGGATGATCGAGTTTTCGTCTTCGAAAATCGTATAGGCGACGAGCTTCACGTCGGGCAGTTCGCGTCGGATTTCGCGGATGCAGTCGGCGCCGCTGCCGTCCGGAAGCTCCAGGTCGACGATGGCCAGCGCGGGCCGCAGTTCGAGTACCGCTGCGGCCCCTCCGGCGACGGTTTCCCGGACCGCGATCAAATCCAACCGCTGCGCGCCCGTATCGGCGAGGCGTCGCACGAATTGAACCACTTCCGGATTGTCTTCGATGAGCACGGTGCGGATGGGCTTGTTCGAATTCTGGGTCATGGGCATTCAGAAAACCGCGTCGTCGCCTGCGCGATCCGCGCGTTGACCGAATCATATACGCGAAATCGCACAAGCAGAATTGAATCTACGGTGACCGTAATTCTGCACAATGAATCGCTGCGACGCAATGGGATATTCTGACCACGCGCGCCCGCGTTTTTTCCGATCAGAGTGCGAGCAGAATCGTGACGTTCGCGCAGGCGTGCGCCAGGCTTCCGTACAGCAGGCCGTCGCTTTGAATGCGAACCTCGGCCAGCGCGAAGGCCGCGATAAAATACAGGGCGAACATGCCCGCGCTGATTGGAAAGTGCAGAATCGCGAAGGCCAGCATGGCCACGAAGTGTCCGAAATAGTGCGGCGAGCGTCCGAAGAACGAAGGCACGAGTTCGCGAAAGATGACTTCTTCTAACAAAGGCGCGCCGAATGCGCCGGCCAGCAGCAGGCTCTGGGAAAACCAGTCCAGCCGCAGGTGCGAGCCCTGCTCGACGTCCAGAAAATACAGCGTCCAGATCAGGACAATAAAGGCGATGACCGCCGTGCCGGTGGCTCGAAAGGTGAACACGGGCCGAAACAGCAGGTACAATTTGTAGGGCGGCAGCAAATAGAGCGTGAGCGGTGCGATGACCGCCAGAAAGAGCGGAGTCAAAAGCGTGCTGCGGGTGGTGACCGACATCTGCGGCACCTGGATCATGTGCAGAACGATCAAGAGCGCGGCGATGATTCCCAGGCCCAGAGTCAACAGCAGCGGCAGCGATCCGTGCCGGTCGCTCAGGACCCGCCGCAGACTGCGGTCGACGGCCAGGCGTTCCGCTTTCGAACGGGCTTCGTAGTGGTCGGCAAATGCTTCGTCGGCCGCTTCCATCTCTTCGGGAGTGAGCCAGTCGGCGATTTTTCGACGGCCTTCGGAGCCGATCAGCCGGTAGAGCAGACCCGCCCGGGCGCGCCGGGGATCGGGGGCACCCTTCGTATTTTTGCCGCTTTTTGCGCCTGAGTTCATGGAATGCTTTGCCTGTGGATGGTTCGGAAAAATTCTGGCTCCATTATGAGTTCCGAATCAAACGCAGCACCTCATGTAGCTATTGTCGGCTCAACCGGCGCCGTAGGCGTCGAGCTTTTGCGGGTGCTGGAGAAACGTAATTTCCCCCTGTCGAAGCTGACGCTGCTTTCGAGTCCGCGTTCGGCCGGCAAGAAGCAGACTTTCCGGGGCGAAGAGTACACCGTTCAGGAACTCGGCGAAGATTCGTTTAACGGAGTCGATATCGCGCTCTTCAGCGCCGGCGGGAGCATCAGCAAGAAATTCGGACCGATTGCGGCGGCGGCGGGGGCGGTGGTCGTCGACAACAGCTCGGCCTTTCGCATGGACCCGAATACGCCGCTGGTCGTTCCGGAAATCAATCCGGAAGACATCGCCGCTCACAAAGGCATTATCGCGAACCCCAACTGCAGCACGATCATTCTCTTGATGGCCGTGTATCCCATTCATAAAATCAATCCGATCAAGAGCATCGTAGTTTCGACCTACCAGGCCGCTTCAGGCGCCGGGGCCGCGGCCATGCAGGAACTGGAAGACCAGGCCAAAGACTACCTCGACGGCAAGGACATCCAGCCCGAGATCTTTCCTTTTCCGATCGCCTTTAACGCCTTCAGCCATAACTCGGATCTCGATCTGGAAAGTGGATATAACACCGAAGAGACCAAGATGATCAAGGAGACTCATAAGATTCTCCACAATGACGCGATTTCAGTCGCGCCGACCTGCATTCGCATCGGCACCTTTCGCGCGCACGCGGAGTCGGTGCATCTTGAACTGGAAAACCCGGCGGATCTGGACGCGATCCGCAAGGCACTGGAAGAGATGCCGGGACTCAAAATCGTCGACGATCGTGAAAAAAACTATTTCCCGATGCCGATGGAATCCACGGGCCAGGACGACGTACTGGTCGGTCGCCTGCGGTATTCGGCCGGGTCCACCGACAAACGCCGCATCGATCTGTTTTGCTGCGGCGACCAGATCCTGAAGGGCGCGGCGCTGAACGCGGTGCAGATCGCCGAAAAGGTCTGATTTTATAATCGCCCGGTGCGCAATGCATCGGGTCCGGGCGGCCGGTCTGGGTCGCTCATAGCAGGGTTTGCCACAGCTGATGCCGCCCGTGCTTTCGTACTAATCGGGCAGGGAATCCAATATTTGATCGATCTGCCTTGAAACTGTACCCTCGTTACTCTGGCAGGCTGTCGGAACGCCGCTACGCTCGCGTCTGGCCTGGAATGATATTTGCTAATCGTTAGCTCTGAGAATCTGGCGATTACGTGCGCGTCTGTCGCAAAGCTGTGTTCTGCGCGCGCGAGGGGAATACAATCGGTGAAACTATTGATCGTGGATGATTCGAGCATCATCCGCAAAGCCATAACCAAGTATTTGAAAGAATACGGCCTGGAACTCGTCGGCGAAGCCGGCGACGGCGTGCAGGCCCTCAAGCAAATGCAGGAGCACAGGCCGGATCTGGTGACGCTCGATATCACCATGCCGGAGATGGACGGGCTAACCTGTCTCGCAGAGATGTTAAAAATCGACCCCGGGATCAAGGTGATCGTAATCAGCGCCCTCAGCGATCAGGCGACCGCTCTGAAAGCGCTGAAGATGGGGGCGAAGGGCTTTCTGGGCAAACCGTTTACGGAAGACAAGATCAAAGAAGCTTTCGATCGGGTTTTGAATACATAAAGGGGAGCGTGCAATGCAGGAGCGGGACGTACAGGTCTTTGTCGAAGGAACGCAAAATTATTTTCAGGAAATCTCCGGGGTTACGCCCGAAATCGGCCTGCCTTATTTGAAGGGCGCCGAAGAAACCATTCTGGACTATACCGGCGCGATCGGGATTTCCGGCGAACGCAAAGGCTGCGTTTATTTTACTACCAATCGTCAAATGCTCGCCGAGATTGTGAAGGCCGTGGTCGGTCCCGGCGAAGACTCCGAGGAATCGTTGCGCGATATGGTCGGCGAAATCGCCAATACGATTTCCGGCAACGCGCGCCGCACATTCGGCAGCAATTTTATGATTTCCGTACCGATCGTAATCGTGGGCAGTCCGACCATCGACCTGCCGATGGGCATACCCACCTATATAATTCCTCTCACCTGGCAAGGGCACAAGTCCTACATCGTCGCCGGTATCGAATGATCTGAAAATATGAACGACAAGACACTGATCGACATCCTGTGGGTGCTGGTCGCCTCGGGGCTCGTCTTCGTAATGCAGGCCGGCTTCGCGTTGCTCGAATCCGGCTTCACCCGTTCCAAAAACAGCATCAACGTCGCCATGAAGAATATGACGGACCTCGGTCTGTCGGTGATTCTGTACTGGATGAGCGGCTTCGGCATCATGTTCGGCGCGAGCTACCACGGCTGGTTCGGCACGAGCGATTTCTTATTTGAGACCGGCGCCGACGTCTGGCAGACGACCTTCTTTTTGTTTCAGGCGATGTTCTGCGCGACCGCCGCGACCATCGTTTCGGGCGCGTCGGCCGAACGTATGCGTTACGGCAGCTATCTATTCGTAACTCTCGTAACTTCCGGGATCGTTTATCCGGTGCTCGGTCACTGGATCTGGGGAGACGGAGGCTGGCTGCGCGAAATGGGTTTCGTCGACTTCGCGGGTAGCACCGTCGTGCACAGCGTCGGCGGCTGGGTCGGTCTCGCCGCGATCATCCAGCTGGGAGCCCGCGGCGGCCGCTTTCGCGAAGACGGCTCAGTGCTCGATATCTCCGGCAGCAATATCCCGATGGCGATTCTGGGAGCGCTGCTATTGTGGTTCGGCTGGTTCGGCTTTAACGGCGGCAGCACTCTGGCCATGGATTTGAGCGTGGCGAAGATCATCGCCAATACCGTGCTCGCGGGTGCGGCGGGAGCGATGAGCGCGCTTTTGATCGGCTGGCCCCTCAAACGCGTCGCCGAAGTCGGTCTGATCATCAACGGCAGTCTGGCGGGCCTGGTCGCGATCACCGCCGGGGCCCACGCGGTTGGCTCCGGCTCGGCGCTGATGATCGGCGCGGTCGGCGGGGCGATTATGTTCGGGGTCGAAGAACTCTTCGAAAAGCTACGGCTGGACGACGCGGTGGGCGCCTTTCCCGTGCACACTGCGGCGGGCATCTGGGGCACGCTGGCGGTAGCCGTCTTCGGTAATCCGGAAATTCTCGGAACGGGACTCGGCTTCTGGCGGCAATTGCAGGTGCAGGCCGTGGGGGTGCTGGCGACCTGCGCCTGGGCCTTCGGGGTCGGCTTCGCTCTTTTGTGGCTGATCAACAAAGTGATACCGCTGCGGGTCACTCCTGAAGACGAGAAGATCGGCTTGAACGTGGCCGAGCACGGCGCGTCCACCGAGTTGATGGATCTATTTCAGGCCATGGAAAGCCAGGCGGCGACGGGCGATTTGAGCGTGCGGGTGCCGGTCGAACCCTTTACCGAAGTCGGTCAGATCGCTTCGCGCTACAATCTGGTGATGGGCAATCTCGAAGCCACGTTGAAAGAGCGCGACGCGATCTTTGAGAACGTGGACGAAGGTTTGTTTTTATTGAATCTGGATCTGCAATTCGGCGCGCAGTACTCCGCGGCGCTGCCCCGAATCTTCTTACGCGAAAACCTGGAGGGCCGGCGTTTTACGGATCTCTTCGGCCAGTCCTGTTCGCCCGAGCAGGTGCAGGCGATCCAGGACTATCTCGATCTCATGATTCAGGAGGACATGGACCTGGCCTGGGTGGCCGATTTGAATCCGCTGAAAGAGATGGAAATTCACATCGACGATACGGTGAAGGGCGCGACGACCCGCATATTGAATTGCAAATTCAGCCGGATCTACGACCGGGGCCGCATTACGCATCTGATGGGCGCGGTCAAAGACGTCACCGAACAGGTGATGCTCGCCCGCGAATTGCGCGAAAGTCAGGAGACCTCGCGCCAGCAGATGGAACGCCTGTTCAGCGTTCTACACGTGGAGCCGCCGGCCCTGGCGGAATTCATTCAGGATTCGAACGCCGAACTCGAACGCATAAACGACATTCTGCGAATCGACGATCCCGCGCAGACCCTGCACGAAAAGCTGCAGGCGATCTATCGTTCGATGCATACGATCAAAGGCAACGCTGCGATTCTGGATCTGGGGTTTCTGGCGGACCAGGCGCACCAATTCGAAGAGCGGCTCGACGAGCTGCTGGCTCAGGGCGAAATAAGGCGTTCCGAGTTTTTTCCGCTCGTATTTATGATCAGCGAAATTCAATCATTGTTGATCGAGCTGGATTCTTTGAGCCAGCGATTGAGCGAATACAGCCGCGCGACCGAAGCTCAGTCCCGGGATTCGCGCGACACCTTTCTGCGTACGGTCGAGAGTATGATCGCGCGATTGAGCCCGGAGCTGGGTAAGAGCGTCGCGCTCGACGCGCAGGAATTCGAAGGCGACCGCATTCCCGCCGAACATCGCAAGGCGCTGAAAGACATTCTCGTGCAGCTGGTGCGCAATTCGCTGTCCCATGGCATCGAGAGCCCTGCCGAGCGCGAAGCCGCGAATAAACCGATTCGGGGCACGATCCGGCTGATCACGCGGACTCTCGACGACGTACTGCAGCTCGCGGTCAAAGACGACGGCCGCGGTCTGGCGATCGAGAAGCTGCGCGATATGGCTCTGGAAAGCGGTCGTTGGACCTCCGACGAGATCGCCGGATGGAACGAAGCGCAGATTGCGAAGCTGATCTTTCTGCCGGGTCTGTCCACCGCGGAAGAAGCCAGTCACCTGTCCGGCCGCGGCGTGGGTATGGATATCATCAGGCAGTCGATTCACGATCTGGGCGGCAAGATCCGCACGAGTTTCGCTCCGGGCAAATTCACCGAATTCAGCATCCTGATTCCGCTGCGCTAAAAGCGTTCGACAGTAGTTTGTTTTCCGTGGACGTTTGTGCGGATCGAGCGTAGCGTGGTGGAGATTGCGCTTATGGACGTCGAATTTTCAACAGGACCGCTGGCGCCCGGTGGGAACGCCCATTCCCCCGATTCCCTCGATTCCACAGAAGCCTATCGCCTGCTGGCGGTGGACGAGGACCCCGCGGTGCTCGATCTTTTGACCCGGGCCACCCACGAATTCGGCTACGAAATTCATACCACCACCGATTTCGCGGAGGCTTCCGACTACATCGCCCGGGAGCATCCCGACGTGCTGCTCCTGGGAATCGAAACCGCGCAACCGCAACTGCTGGAGATGGTCGATTTGATCAAACGCAATCCCGACCTGAAGGATACGGCGCTGATGGTGCTGTCGGGGGACGGCAGCGAAAAAGTGAAGATCAAAACGCTCTGGCGCGGCGCGGACGAATATATTCAAAAACCGATCAATCTGGCGGAGTTCGCCATTCGCCTGAGCAATCTGTGCGAGTTGCGACGCTACCGGCGGGTGCTGGCCGAACAGAACGCGAAACTCGAAAACGATAAGAAACGCATGGCGCGTTATTTCAGCGACGATCTGGTCGATCGTATTCTGGCGAACGATCCCGCGCTGTTAAAGGGCGCGAACGTGCGCGCGAGCCTGCTCTTTTTCGATCTGCGCAATTCGACCGGCATCGGCGAAAGCCTGGAGCCGCGGCAGTTCTCCGAGTTTTTGACGAGCGTGTTCACCGATATTATGGACCTGATCTACGGCAACCAGGGCTCGGTGAATAAAATGATGGGCGACGGCATCATGGCGACCTTCGGCTGTCCGGTGAGCGCCGGCGACGATACCCTGAACTGCGTACGCTGCGCCCTTTCGATTCGGGAGTATCTGAATACTTATAACGAAGTCCGCCCGGATTATTTGCCGGAACCGCTGCGGGCGGGCATGGGCATTTCGACCGGCCGGGTTTTCGCGGGTAACGTCGGTTCGGTGCGACACATCGAGTACGCGGTGCTCGGCGATCCGGTGAACGTCGCCAGTCGCCTGGAGTCGCTGACCCGACGGGTCCCGGTGGATATTCTGATCGACGGCGAAACGCGCGACTGGATGGGAACGCGCATTGGCGTGCGGCGGGTGCGTACGAATCAACGCCTGCGCGGCAAACAGCAGGAGACGCGCATCTATTCGCTCGACGCGCTCCATAACGACGAAGCGCGCATCGGTCCGGCCCACGGTCCGACTCCGGACGATTCGAACGCAAACGTTCCGGAGCGCGGCGCGAACGCGCCGGGGCGCGCTGAGAGTCAATCGGAGGGTTTATGAAACGGGTGCTGGTACCGCTGGCGGCGGGTTTTGAAGAAATGGAAGGCGTAATCATTATCGACGTGCTGCGTCGAGCGGGGGTCGAAGTCGTCGCGGCGGGTTTGCAACCGGGCCCGATCGTCGCCAGTCGCGGCACGCGGCATCTTGCGGACGTCGAACTCGCCGAAGTCGTGGATCAGGAGTTCGACATGATCGTACTGCCCGGCGGCGCCGAAGGCGCGAAGAATCTGGAAGCGGACGAAAGACTCGCGGCGATGCTGCGGCGTCAGCGCGCGAAAGACGGCGTCTATATCGGCGCGATCTGCGCGGCGCCGAACGTGCTGCGCAATCTCAAGCTGATCGCAGGCGAAGATCGCTTTACTCTGCATCCGGCGACGCTGGAGTCCGGTGCGGGCGGTCAGTACGTAGCAGGCGAGCGGTTGGTGCGAACCGGAAATATCATCACGAGCGTCGGGCCGGGCAGCGCCTTCGAATTCGCGCTGGCGCTCGTCGCAGAATTGTGCGGTCCCGAAAAGCGCGCCGCGGTCGCCGCGCCCATGCATTTACCGCCGGGCGCCTGATACTAATTCGGGATCATTGGAGCTGTCGGTCGCGAAGCAGGATCAGACGGGCCCCGGCGCTTTGCCTTTCAAGCGGCCTTTCATGAGCACGGAAATTTCGTCGATCTCCGCGTCGAGGTGATCGACCGTCGGCAGCTGGACGTCTTCGGCGCGCAGATCGTAGATCTTGCCGGTGTCGGTGTCGATGAAGTGGTGGTGGGCGCTGATATTGGAATCGTAGTAGATGCGATCCGGCGAAATGACCAGCTCGCGAATGACTTCTTTTTCCACGAACAGTCGCAGCGTATTGTATACGGTCGCCTGGCTGACCTGTTCGTATTCGCGGTTCAGCTCGTGAAGAATCTCGTCCGCCGCCATATGCTGCGGTTTCGCGAGCAGCAGATGCGCGATTTCAATGCGCTGGGTGGTGGGGTTCACGCCCTGCGATTTTAGAATCTCGGCCACTTCCCGTTTGCTTTTTCCGTAGATGCCTCTGTGCATGGGTTCCGACTCTCATGAAATCCGTTATTTCGGATTCGTTGTTTTACGGTGCGCTCCCGTCCCCTGTAGAATGATTCTATATTTAGGCGGAGTCTACTCTCTCCGTACAATACAAAAGATCGCCATATTTTCCATCTTTTTTGAGCTGAAAGAGGCGTTTTTTCCCCGATCAGGGGCGCTGGCCGCCTATTTGTCGGCGGATTCGGCCAATTGGAGCCACGAGCCCAGACCGGTCTTGGTCAGCAGGTTGCGGAGTTCGGGTTCCAGATTCAGCAGCCGGATTTCACAGTCTTTTTTGTGGCGGTCCATGAGGAACATGAGCCCGGCCAGGACCATCGAGGTGATCATTTTTACGCCGCGAAACTGAATGCGAATGCGGCGAATTTCGGGGCGATCGGTAAAATCCAGCTCGCGGCGATCGACTTCGGTCGTGGCGGGGGCGTCCATCTCGATATAGACCGTATCGTCGTCGGTGGTGATGAGCATGGTTTCGGTGGGGGGCGAACGGTCCTGATTGACACGCGTTTGGGAGCAGCCTTTCTGGCAGTATGCTCTTTAATTCGGCGGTCTTCTTACTGCTGTTTTTGATTTTCTATTTGCTGTACTGGCCGCTACCGGTCAGAGGCAAACAGATTCTGATTATACTGACAAGCTTTATTTTTTATGGCTGGTACAGTCCGCTCTTTCTCCTGGTTTTCCTGGTCCTGATCGGGATCAATTTCTATCTTAGCTCGATTCTGCAGCGCCGTAAGTCGAAGGGCATCCTGGCGCTGGGTCTGGCGATCGATCTCGGCAATCTAATCTTTTTCAAATACTTCTACTTCTTCGTCGAGTCCTTCGGTCTGCTGATTGGCGACGCCTATCTGGCGGACCTGCGACGTAACTGGATCCAGGACTATGACTTCGAAATCGAGCTGCCCATAGCGATCAGCTTCTATACGTTTCAGATCGTCGCCTACCTGGTGGACGCCTATCGCGGCGAAATCACCGAGCGGACCTCTTTTCGTAAATATACGATCTTTATTCTGTTTTTTCCGCAATTTATCGCCGGGCCCATTATGCGTTCGTCGGATTTCATTCCGCAGATCGACAATCCCGTACCTTCTCGGGACCGCATGTTAAACGGATCCCTCCTGATACTGCAAGGAGTCATCAAGAAGGTCCTGATCGCCGACCGGATCGGAGTGATCATCAATCCGGTTTGGGCGAATCCCGATCAGTACGATGCCACCGTACTAATCCTGGCGCCGATCGCTTTCGTCTGTCAGGTCTATTGCGATTTCTCCGGCTATACCGATATGGCCAGGGGAATGGCGAAGACCATCGGTTATGAAATTCCGGAAAACTTTCTGGGGCCCTTTCTCGCGGTTTCGATGCGAGATCTCTGGCGGCGCTGGCACGTGACGCTGACCACCTGGCTGCGCGATTATATCTTTATTCCGCTCGGCGGCAGTCGGGTCGGCCCGGCGCGGGTCTACGCGAATATTTTGATTACGATGGCGCTCGGCGGACTCTGGCATGGCGCGACCTGGAGTATGTTTACCTGGGGGCTTTCGCTCGGCGTAGTGCTCGCCTGGGAACAGTTTACCGTGCGGGCCGGCTGGCGGATCTTAGCGGAAGACGCGCTGTGGGCGAATATCCTGCGCCGCATTCGCACGTTCTTTTTGTTCGTCTATCTGGCGGTCTTCTTCGCGGCGCCCAGTTTCGGCAAAGCCATGGAATACTTCGCCGGTATCCTGGAATTTCAGCGCGCGAATCCGGTGAGCTCGTTCGAAGGCGCCGTCTTTTTGATTTTGCTGGCGCTGATATTCAATGCGCTGCAATATTTTCCGCAGCCGAAGGAATGGCTGAACGCAAGGCCGAAAGTCCGCTACGCGCTGGTGTTTGTGGGGACTTTCGTGGTTGGATATCTGGTGAGTATCTTCGGAGATGTGAGCGGGCAGTTCATTTATTTTCAGTTTTAGATCCAGGGTCCTGAATCAACACAGAGCCGCAGACCCCGCGCGCGAAAAAATCGCGGCGGGGATCGCGCCGATTTTCAAAATTCGCAACGGGGTGCCGCCGATTTTAAAGGTATCGAGCAACGCCCGCCGCTGCATTCGCACGCGCCCAGCTCTTCGCCCCCCACCCCCCTCGAATCTCATGCGAAAGCGAAATTCTCGGCCCGGTTCGCCGGCATCAATACCCGTCATTATTCCAATCTAACGCTTCAGCTACTCGCGAAGGCCTACCCGCGCGTTTGTCCGGACTGCCGGGTTCCCATGTCCACGCCCGTGGCCCGGCGGGAATCTGTTGTGCGATGTGGCGAATGTCACCGGCAAGCTTCGCGGACGGCGGGGACTCCGCTGCATCACTTCAAGTTACCGTTGTGGGTGTTTGGTTATTTGCTTTCCGAAGCGATGACGACGTTTCCCCAGATGATAAGCGCTGCGCAGATTCGCAGGCGGTTGGGTGTTTCTAAGTCTACGTCGCTTTTGTTGAAGCGGCGGTTGCAATTGTTTCTTACGGATTTGGTTCCGATCATAAAAGATCGCATGGCCGGCGATCTCCAAAAGGAGTTCGCCGGGCTTGTTTTACCGGCAAATGGCGACGTTTCTGAAACTGTTCGCGGCAAGCCTGTGGTCCACATGGACACGCTCGCTTTGTTCTCTGCGACGCAGCGGGCGAACGGTGGGCGTTCGCGACACCGCCACTCCGGGCAAACTGCTTCGATTTACTTAACGGAGAAGGTCGCGGAAGAGCGCGGCAAGTTTCAGATTGGAACGTTAGTCCACACGATTGCGATTAAGCAGGGGCCGGTGATTCTCGACTCTGTTTCCGGTGTTGCGCAGAAGAATGTGCAGCCGTTGTTTTCGTTTCTTCCGCAACAAACGCCGACGTTCACAGACGATGGATACCCGTGGCTCTCGCGTTACAACCGAAATCATCGCGCCGTGAACCACTCGGCGCGTGCGAAAGACAAGAAGCGTAACGTATGGGCGCGCCACCGTTGGAGCAGGGGCGGCGTTCATAACCAGGTCGCGGAGGGAACGCAGCGGATCGTGAAAGCCTCATTTCTTGCGGCTTACGGCTATTTTAATTCGAAGTTTTCGCAGCTTTACCTGAACGAATACTCAGCGCTGAAAGGAATTCGTGTTTATAGTCTGGAAAGTTTACTAAAACGCCCGATTGTGCGGATTGTGGACCCGAGATATAGCGGGTCGGCCTCCGGGGGCCTCAAATCTGCACCCCCCGACTTCCTGCGCCGAAAAATAGCTGAAAATCAGTATATTCCGCCCACGGTTGAGGAACGCGGCTTTCTGGATTCTCAGAACAGCCGGCGACAGATCCGCGGCAAACTCCGGGATTTATTCAACGATAACGATTACTTCGAGGCGAAACAGGCTCACGTAGACTACCTGAATTTCTGGCATGATGCGCCGCGATGGAAGCGGCAGCACGAACGGAAGTATGGGGCAACTGCTCGGAAGCTCTGGAACGTGCTTTCGCGGCGTGAGTCTGAGCTTCTTTCCAATGTAGCGAGCAAACACGCGTTGAGTCATCCGCTGCTTGTGCGAATTGCGCGGGAATGGTCGCGACTCAACCTCGCGGAGGTTCAGGAACTGAAACGCAGCGAAACGCGAGACGGCAAGCTTCATGTCTGGGTTCGGCGGAAGATCGATATTCTGCCGGATCTTTTGTACTCTTGGGATATGGAGCGTTATACCGCCGAAGACAAGCCGCTGCCGGAATCTGTGGAGGAAGTCGCGAAGCCCGAACAGGTAGGCCGATCCGGGATGAGTGCGGCGAAACGAAATCAATTTATTGAGGAGATGATCAGATGAGTAAGACGAAGACGAGTGGCAAGACGGCGACGAACGAGACGAAACGCTACAAATTTCGCGCGGAAGACTTTTGGAATTTGATTCAGGGGCAGGAATACAAGTGCGCCTTGTCCGGCCGTGAGCTTACGCCGGAGAATACTGAGGTGGAGCTTCGCGACCCGGCAAAGATGGAAGGGCGCGGAGAGGCGGAGAATCTGTATCTGGTGATTCGGCCGTTGGCGCAGATGGCACGGTATACGGAGGAGCAGGAGATTATTGAGCTGGCGGCGGCGATTATAGAGACGCGAGGTGGGGAGTTTGGTTATGGTCTCAAGAGAATGCGAAGCCGGAAATGATTTCTCTGATGTGCTGGTCGCTTCGATCTGCTACAATTTTCGGAAGCGATTTGAGAAGCGAATGCAAAAAGCCATTAAGGATCGCGCGGACACGTGGTCCGCGTCTTTGATTCGGAATAGGAATAAGCTTCGTTCAGTATTGGTGCAACCCGTGCGCCAGGCTGTGCGAAGCTCTGCTTGGCAGCACTGGATTACGGCGAAGCGGGACCGGCTGACGCAGTTGATGGATCCGTATCACCGTTGGTACCGGAAGGAGTATCGGATTCTGGAGAAAGTGAACGGGATGCGGTTTGAGCAGGAGCCGTTTTTTGTATTCGGCTCGGTTTGGGCGTATGTGGTTTCGCAGCAACGGGTGAAATTGGTGGAGAGGCGGATTTCGGTGGAATTGTCGCCGCGGGTTCGACGGGAGTCTTGGGCGGGTTGCCTGGCTCGGGGGAAGGCTGAGTTTTTACGATTGAGGGACGGGTCGATTCAGGAATGCGGGCCGTGGGATTTTGTGATTTTGGGCGCGGCGCGGAAATTGTATCTGCGGATGGATGTCGTTTCGGAATGGGAGGCGCGGATTGTGGATAGTGCTCGGCGGTGGTGGGGCAGATAGGCCACTCAGCGCATGCAGCGCTCAAGGCAATACATAATCCGCTTGCCACAATCGTAACCATTCTTTACTTCTTCATAAGTAGCATAGACAGGCATTACACCTTGGTGCGCGAAAGAATGCCTCCACGTAATTAAGTTGCCGTAAGCTGACTTAACGCTTCCAGTCTGCGCGCGGAGACTGTTTCGTTCAATGCGTTCCAGGAATCGATCAAAGCGTGACCTATACCTTTGGCCGAACCTGGATAGATAGTCCTCTCTTATAACTTTGAGTTTTATGCGCCCATTTATATTTTCAAAATGTTTGGCGCAGAAGCTTTCAAGAACGGAATCTCGCTTCTGAGCGAAATCGCGGAAAATGTCCTTGAGTGCAAGCTCTAATACGGTTACCGCACTAACTGATAAAAAGCCTGTGTACCTTGATTCTAGAAAGGGATCTTGAAGCCTCTGAAATTCATTATCAAAATGCAAGATGAGGTCATCAGCTAATTTAAAATGACTCGAATAAGGCATTTTCCTTATCCGAGTAGATACTCGCGCGCGAGCCGAAAGCGACGACTAATATTAACCGAGTCGCTAGTGCTGAAATGAGTTGCGTCATAGAATTCTTCATCGGCCTTTAGTCTTTCGAACCGATTTGACAGATCCGTCGGTAGTTTACCATCTGCATTCAAAAAGACCGAGAATACGACGTCCAATGCTGACGAATTTAGAGGCCCACGTAAGTGAAACGGTTTTGGACCGAGGTTCGATGCAATTTGCTCGGCGACCCGAGGGAAGTCAGACGCAAACTGATGTACCTGTTGTGACTCGCCGCTTTTTTCCTGATTCATGACTTTGTTAAGAAATTCCTTTAAGGGTTTCGCATAATCCTCCAGGAAATATGCTAAACCGAAAATCCGTAAAATCAGTTCGACATCCTTCTGGTGGCGGTCGAAAGTTTTTTTTCCGAGAATCGTACGCCAGTTTGGATCCTCATTGAGCCTGTTGAGTATATTAATCAGCTCGCCGCGGAATACGCAATTTCGAATTTCCTGTGGTTTCAGAGGCGTGCCGCCTTTGTTTAGCCGCTCGAAGATGTGATAGACACTGGTCGCTTCGCCACGCGGATTAAGTTGCCGAATATTAATCGCACGCAAAACCGCACCTTTCAGCTTGCGCTGGTGAGTCTCGCTTAAGTCTTCGAATCGCTTGTTAAAGAATGGATTGTCCTTGCTAAGTCCCTGAAGTCGGAAGACCTGTTTTCGACCCTGGATATTCTCAGAGCCAAAAAAACCCTCGAAATAGTAGACAACACTCAGAATGCGTTGCTGGCCATCGATAACCTGGCTTTTGTTAGTCGCGTCAACATAGAAAAAAACTTGAGGTACTGGGAGTCCAATCAAGAAAGACTCGATCAAGAGTGATGACTGCTTAATATTCCAGACAAAGTTTCTTTGATAATCAGGTATTAAAATATCCTTATTTTCCCACATTTCATGAAGAACGCTGAGCGTCAGGTCTGACGGATAAGACGCCAAGTCGTACGAAAAACTAGCTTCTTCGTCTTCTTCTTCCTCCTCAACTTCCAAGTTGTCCTCGATTTTCTTATGCGATGAATTGGTGGGCATTTAGAGTTCCTTCTCTGTCGGTTTTTGAGCAACTACGTTGCGGATAGTTATCTCGCCACAACAGTTTCCCGCCGGGCCACGGGCGTGGACATGGGAACCCGGCAGTCCGGACAAACGCGCGGGTAGGCCTTCGCGAGAAGCTGTAGCGTTAGATTGGAATAATGACGGGTATTGATGCCGGCGAACCGGGCCGAGAACTTCGCTTTCGCATGAGATTCGAGGGGGGTGGGGGCGGAAGGAGTTGGCGCGTGCGAATGCCGAGGCTGGCGCTCCAGGATTCTGCCGCGACCGGCGCCGCCCCGCTGCGAATCGTGGAGTTCCGCGCGATCCCCGCCGCAATTTTTGCGCGCGCGGGGTTTGCGGCTTTGTGTGGAATGTGGACCCTGGATATGCACGGATTTTCGAGAGGCTGCGGGCATGAACAAGGAGTGAAATCACTGGTTGAGCGCGTCCACAAATTTTTGTAGCTACAAGTGTGAGAAGCCCTGACCGGCCCGGCGGGACCGCGCGGCCGGACCCCGGGCTGGGTTCGGCCGGCGTACCTCGGAAGTACTACAGGCCCGGAAAGTGGATTTCGGTTGATTTTTGCGGCGGAGACCCGCCGGGCCGGCCACGGCTGCCCTAAAGGGCAAGTGTGAAGACCATGTAGCCACAAACGGAACGGGAGATTAGAAAGGGATCAGACGATATTAATGGAATCAACGAATCAACGTGAGATCGCCGGCGGATTTGAAAGGTTTCGGAAAAAATTTAGCGGATAGAAAAAAATCACACAGCCGTGAATAGATCCCGCTGCGGATCGGCCGGAGTCGCTTCGAGGTATCCCAGCGCCGCAACATCTTCGTCCCAGACATTCGCACGCTGGCGAAGAGAACGCATTTCGTCCATGTCGATGATCGTAATCGTATGATTGTCGTTGAGTTCGTACGGAGTATAGACGTAACGCTTTTCGCGGACTGTGTCGCTCTGCCAGCCAACCGGACGCCAGAAGGAGCCGTCTGAATTGCATTCGAAATAGACGGCGATGTCCGGGACCAGCTTTTCATCCACGGTTTCTAACTGCATCACGCGGAAATAATCACATTCGCGAAAGCCGGTTTTGCCGAGGTATTCAATCACGAGCGGCATGTGAATTCCGTTTGCGATATAGATCGGGGCTTTTTTCAAGCGCGCGAAACCGCCGGATTTCTGGATGATCTTTTTCACAGTTTCCATGATCGTTCTCCGTTGCGAATTGTTCCTATATAATTACAGATCCGTGTTCACCTTGAGCCTGCGTCCGCCACGACAATCTAACGACGCGTCCGGCATGGCGTCCTGTCCCAGATCTTTCAGGATTAATCCGCGAAGATAGGCCGAGACGTTGCCGTGTTTCGCCTTGACGATTTCCAGAGTGAGTTGCGGAATCTGGACTTTGAACGAGACAGACCGCGACTGCTCCGGCCCGCAGATGAAACAGTTCTCCAGATCGATGTCCGCGAAGTCGCGGCGGCAACGTTCGCAGGATTTCGTATTGGATTTACAAACCGGAGAATACCCCCGGCCCGGCCAGTGATATTCAGGCATGCCAACCCCCTTCGCCCCTGCGCTTCGGTATTCGCGGGAGCGTTTCTAAAAACGATTTGAGTTCGTCTGGATTTCGCAACGGCGTTGCGTTGTGGTGTTTAACCAAATGAAGACAGCCAGAACTGGCTTTGCTGGATTCCGGAATGTAACAGGCCAGGGATTTGTTTTGTTCGCGGGCGAAGCGGGCGGTGTGTAACGTGCCGCTTTTAGTTTCCGCCGCGGTGACGATGACAGCCTGCGAAAGCGCGGCGATGACGCGGTTACGTTCGACGAAACGGAAATTACGCGGCGGCGTGCCAGGCGGATATTCCGAGACGAAACATCCGCCGCTTTCTAAGATGGCTTCGCCTAACCTGGTATTCGAAACCGGGGCGATGCGGTCCACACCGCAGGGCAAAACCGCGACCGTGATTCCCCCGGCGGAAAGACATCCGCGATGGGCGGCGGAGTCACAGCCGAGGGCCAGGCCGCTGACGACGACGAAACCGGAGCGGGCGCAGGCCGCGCCGAATTCGAAGGCGACGCTTTCCGCGCCCGGAGCCGGGCGACGGCTGCCCACCAGGGCGACGGCGGGCCGACCGAGGATTTCCGCGGGAGAGGCGGACGCGGAGCGCGCGAAGAGCGGCCCGGCGGGCGAAAGGCAGGCAGGAGCAGAGACGGCGCAGAGCACGCCGCCGGCCAGACTAACATCCGGGCCGGGGACTTCAACACAGAAAGTTGAGGGGGAGGGGCGGTGCTTTTTGGCTCTCTTATATACTGCACATTATTATTTATTGACCCGGATTATTTGATAGTATAAGCATTGCGAGTAATTCGCGAATGGAACAGAGTGAGCATCTTTAGCTGCATCCTTCATTCAGGTTTTTCGCACGGAACTCGCTACGAAAAATGTAGCTATGAGCGCGATGGTTAATTCTCCGTAAAGAACTAACAGAACGAAAACCAGTTAAGCGTCAACTCAATGAGAAAGGATCTATTATGGCGAACCCCAGGAAAACCAGCATCATCAATTCGAACTCAATTCCCGAGCTGGTAGAGTATTACCGCAAGAAAGCTATGCAAATTCGATGGTTCGGTTACAAGCTCCTGTGGGCTGTTGCATTTATCCTAATCGCCGGACTTGGTTTATTTCTGTTCGCGGGAATATTTAGCGACATCGGATTCAATAGTAGCACTCTTGAGCTTTCAGGCGAATTGACTCCTCTGGAGGGAGGCGATAAAAGTGCAGAAACGATCTATTATGAAAGACTTCTGCAATTGGTGTCGGTAGCGATTACGCGCATTGGGTCAGTTCTAATTCTTATCTTTCTAGTCCAGATACTACTCAATTTATATCGATATCTTATTCGGCTTTCGAATCACTTCGATGCAATTGCCTCGGCACTGATGCTATGCGATTCCGGGGGCGAAGCCGTTTTCAATGATCTGGTACAGACTTTCTCGCCGACCGGCATAGATTTAAGTAAATCTCCGGATACACCCTTGAACTCATCGGCTGAATTGCTAAAAGCCCTTGCCTCTCTCAAAAGGTAAGGTTCTCCTCCTCTGAATCGGAACAGTGAGTAATTTTCCAGAGCTGTATCTAGGTAGGCAGACTATATGGCGGCGCTTAACGGTGTTGCCATTAGGCGCCGCCGTCGCCACATCATGCGGCCATTCTCAAGTCCGGCCCCAGCGTTCGACCGAAAATCGCCTTGAGTCGATTCTGCCAGCCTCCCCGGTTGTACCCGAAAGCGTAATTGTGAATTCGCTTCATCGTAGCTTGATCCAGATGAATGTAGCCTCGGTTCACTTCCAGATTTTCCTGGAGGGATACCAACAGCCCTTGAAATCCACCATCTCTTCGAGTAGCGGGATTCTGCCGCATCAACTCTGCTATTTCCTGTTCATTCAATTTAACTCGAATCATCTGCGAGCCTCCTGCGATCGGACCGACTTATGTCGCATCGATCGGGTACGTACAACACGACCCTCCAGATTTCTTGCAAAAAACACCAAATGGTGATATCCCCTGACAATCCCTGGTTCTTTGCCAGGGATTGTTCCAGAGTTTTAAGGGGTTTTGATCTCCAGTTTTCAACAGACAACCAGACGCGCTGTTCATGAAAAATACTCACCGCCAAGCAAAAACTACTCGCATTTTTGCCCTACGCATGTTATGTACAGATTATGTCGTATCCATAGGAGAAATGAAATGGCAAAATCGAAACCTGTTCCTGTCAAACCGCACAAACGGAGCCCGCCTAAAAAGCCGGCTTATCCCGGGCCAGGAGACAAGCCCGGTCCAAAAACAGTCCCAGTGAAACCACACAAGCGATCGAAACCAGACTAACTTGAATCGGCCATGAAGAACGCATTTCGCTAAAGTGTCTTCCGTCCCAGTTTTAATGCAGGCCCATTCACACTGGGCCTATTTTTTCCCCGCCAGCGCCCCATCTAATCCGGTAAACGGCTTCCCCTCTTTCTCATACTCCCGACGGGCCGCCCGCGAAATCGTTTCCATTCCAATTTTCGAATCCTTGGCAGCCGCCAGGAACGCCGCATTCATCGCGATATTCTTAATACTCGCTCCCGAAATCTGTAATGATTTCGCGAGTAATTCCAAGTTCACGTCCGAAGCCAGCGGCGCTTTTTCTGGAAATGAGGCCGTCCAAATTCGCAAGCGATCCTCAGTTCCTGGCATTGGAAAATCGACAATGAAATGAAGCCGGCGAACGAACGCTTCGTCGAGATTGCTTTGAAGATTGGTGGCCAAAATGGAAATACCCGGATATTCTTCCATTCGCTGCAGCAGATAAGAAACTTCCGTATTTGCATAACGGTCCTGCGAATTATTAATTTCGCTGCGTTTTCCGAAGAGGGCGTCTGCTTCATCAAAGAATATAATCGCATTCGTATGCTCGGCGGCGTCAAAGACACGCGCGAGATTCTTTTCTGTCTCCCCGACATACTTGCTGATCATCGTCGACAAATCTATTCGGATCAGTTCAAGACGAAGTTCATTGGCCATAACGTTCGCGGCGAGCGTCTTACCGGTACCCGGCGGCCCCGAGAATAGGATCTTTAGTCCCGAAGCTGTGTCCGCGCGGTTTCTGAATCCCCATTCGTATTGAACTTTTTCGCTGAACATGACATGATTGACCGCCTCCTTTAACTGCGCGAGGCAATCTTCAGGTAAAACCAGGTCCGACCAGTTATGCTCGGTGCGAATCTGACGACCGACGCCGCGCAGAGCTTCACCAACATGCAGGCGGCAGGCGTCAATAAGAGCTTCTTTCGTGAGCTGTCCGTCCGGCGCACTGTAAAGCGCCGCCCGAACCACGTTCAGCACCTGCTCTTCTGTGAATCGATATTTTGCGAGCCCGGCGATTAGGGAAAGATCAGCTTTGGGGCCGGAGACCTGGTTAAAGGCCCGTTGCCAGCTCTCGGTTCGGGCCTGGTAATCGTCCGAATCAAAGCTCGCGGCCAATGCCGGGGATCTAAGATCCAGGTGATCCAGCTTATGCGCCTCAGTTATATCTGCGAAGACAAGACATGTGAGGCTTTCGAAGAGGCGCAGCAGCTGGCCCAACGTTGCATGCCATTCTGGACTTCT
>JAYMFU010001124.1:0-34391 GCA_036784835.1 Phaeophila floridearum
TGCCGGGTCGAACCGGGCCAGCGTCGCGGTCTCGTCGAGCAGGTTGAGCGAGCGGAAACCCTCCTCGGTGCCGTAGAGGCCGGGCGGATGCTGCGGGCCCGGACCGATCGTCGTCGCATTGGCCGGGAGCGGCCGGGCCTCGGCGCCGGGCGGGACGAAACGGCCGTAGCCGTCCAGTAGCCGGTAAGGCGCGATGGTCGCGGCGGATTGACCGTCGGCGCTGGTCTGGGTGCGGGCCGCGCTGGAGAAGGCGACGACCCGGCGCAGCATCTCGACGAAGGCGCCGGAAAGCGGCAGGTTCGACCAGCTCGTATCGGCGGTGACGTGGAAAAGGACCAGCCAGCCGCGGCCGGACTGGGCGGCGGTGACCAGCGGTGTGCCGTCGCCCAGCGCCGCCCAGGTGCGCTCGGTCATGTCGCCGTCCGGTTCGGCGAGGACCTGGCGCTTGATCAGCACGTCTTCGGGGACGGTCATCCCGGCGAAGGGACTCGTCTCCGAGAAGCTGGCGAGCGGCTGTTCCTCCTGCCAGGTCAGGCTGCCGCCGAGGGCGCGGTCGCCCTGCCGGAGACGCACCGGGATCAGGGAATCGGTCGCGGCGGAAAGGTGGGGGCCGGCGAAGCGGACCAGCGTGCCGCCCTCGGCCACCCAGTCGGCGACCGCGGTCTCGACATCCGTCGGCAGCGTGCCGATATCGGCCATGACGATAACCGAGGCGCCGGCTTCGATCAGTTCAGGCACGGCCACGGTGGCGTTGGCGTCGCGCGGTTCCTGGACATCGGCGAAGGGCAGTTCGACGACAACGCCGAAGAGATGGTCGCCGCCATGGTCGTCGGTGGCTTGGCCGGCATCACCACGGGTGGTCTCCTGGCGCGTAACCCCATTCGGTCCGGGGTGGCTAGCGGCGCCCAGGGCGGATCGACGTGGGGCTCCATCTACGGCGCGATGATCACGGGGATCGTGAACGAGGACCTGTCCGGGGACGGCCTCCTGCTCGCCACGCTCCTGGCCGGCAACGTGGGGCTCGTCTCAGGCGCCGCCCTGGCCGGTTCCCACGACCTCACCCGTGGCGACATCCGGATGATCAATCTCGGCGCCCTGGTAGGCGGCCTCGGAGGCCTGGGCCTCGACCTTCTCATCCAGCCAGGCGATACCGAAGTAGCCCTGGTCATCCCGCTGGCGACGAGCATCCTGGGGCTGGGGATCGCCGCGTCCCGCACCGGGCGAGGTGGTGACGAAGCGGGTGGCCAACTCGACGTGGACACGGCCCTCCTGGACTATCGTGACGGGGGTTGGACCGTGAACACGCCGATGCCGAAGCCCGCCCTCCTGCCCATGGAGAGGCCGACCTCCCGAACGGTATGGAAGCCGGGGCTGACGGTGGATCTCTTGCGAGCACGCTTCTAGGAAAGCCCGGGCTGGCGCCTTGCCTCGGGGCGGCTCCGTCCCGAGGCTTCGGCGTCCTGCCGCCGATCACGTTTTCACGGACTTGTCCGCGGTGAGGGCGCGCTCGCCCTTTTCTCGCGTTACATGAGTGAGGGTCTACGGTCGAACCACGCACTCAGAGAGACGCATGACCAACGACGGTATCGAGCACTTCCAGACGCTGAACCGGCTCTTCGACGAGCTGGTCGATCTGCCGCCGGAGGCTCAGGAGGCTCGGATCCGGGAAGTGTGCGCGGAACGGCCCGAGTTGGAGGCCGAGCTGCGTGGCCTCCTCGCCGCCGATACCGGACGAGACCTGGAAGGCAAGATCCGAGAGATGGTGGCCACGGAGGCCGCCGCCTTCACGTCCCCTGATCTGAGTGGGCGACAGCTCGGCTCGTGGCGGATTCTAGGTCAGCTGGGCGAAGGGGGCATGGGAGCGGTCTATCTCGCCGAGCGGGCTGACGGGGAGTATGAGGCGAAGGCCGCCATCAAGCTCGTCCGTGGAGGTCTTCCCGACACCGCGTCCGCCGCACGTTTTCGGGCGGAGCGTCAGATTCTGGCCGCCCTGTCCCATCCCGGTGTCGCCCAACTCCTGGACGGGGGCAGTACCCAAGACGGCACGCCGTACCTCGTCATGGAGTACGTCGACGGGGAACCCCTCACCACGTGGTGCGACCACCACGAGGCAGGCGTCGAGGCGCGCCTCGAGTTGTTCCTGAAGGTCTGTGACGCCGTCAGCCATGCTCACAAGGCGCTGGTGGCCCACCGGGACCTGAAACCGAACAACATCCTGGTCACCTCCGAGGGCGAGCCCAAGCTCCTCGACTTCGGCATCGCCAAGATCGTCGAGGACATGGAGGACAGCGGCGACGGCGTGACACGGACGTACGGCATCATGACGCCGGCCTATGCCAGCCCGGAGCAAGTGGCCGGCGGGCGGGCGGGCGTGGCGGCCGACATCTACTCGCTGGGCGTCCTCCTCTATGAGCTTCTATCGGGGCGGCTCCCCATCGACACGAAGGGACTGACCCCGGCCCAGCTCATCACCCGCGTCACCCGCGACGTCCCCCCTACCGTGAGCAGCGTCACACCCGACCAGTCACGCCGTCGGCGACTCGCCGGCGACCTGGACGCCATCGTGTCCCTCGCCCTCCGCAAGGAACCGGAAGAACGGTACCCGTCGGTGGAGGCCCTGGCCGACGACGTTCGGCTCCATTTGCAGGGGCTCCCGATTCGGGCCCGGCGAGACGACTGGCGGTACCGCACCGGCAAGCTCCTTCGACGCAATGCCGGCGTGGTGAGCGGTGGTGCGCTGCTGCTCATTCTGGGCGTGACCTTCGGGATCAACGCCGTCCTCCAAGCCCGCGCAGTCGCCCGGGAGCGGGATCGCGCCGAGGCCCAGCGGGCTTCCGCCGAGAGGGTGAGCGGTTTCCTCGAGGGGCTCTTCATCGAGGCCGACCCCAACCAGGCCTCCTCGGACGACGTGACGGTCCGCGAGATCCTGGACCGGGGGGCGGCGGAGGTCCTTGCCGAGCTGGAGGCGGAGCCGGAGATCCAGGCGTCGCTGGCCCTGGTCCTCGGGCGCGTGCTGAGGGGACTCGGAGAGTACGAGACCGCCGAGCCGCTCCTGGACTCCGCTCTCGCCGTCCGCGGCCGTTCACCGGACGTGGGGTCCGACGATCTCGCCGTGGCGTATCAGGAGCGCGGCGCCCTCGCGTACGAACTCGGCGACTACGAGAGCGCCGTCACCATGCACCGGGAGTCGCTGGACCTCTTCCGACAGGAGCACGCCGACGCGTCCAAGGAGGTGGCTTCGGCGCTGGATTGGCTCTCGGCCTCGCTGCAGGAGCTGGGTGAGATCGAGGAGTCCGTGGAGCACGGAAGAGCTGCGGTGGCCGCCTATCGAGCCGTGGATCCGGAGCCCAACGGCGACCTGGCGAGCGCCCTCGTGAGCCTCACGGACATGCTGCGGACAGCGGGCATGGCCGAGGAGTCGCTGGAGGCCATCGACGAGGGTCTCCCCATGGTCCGCAGGGTCTACGGCGATGACCACCTGGAGGTGGCGGCGGCGTTGAACCAGAAGGCGAGCACCCTCGAGGATCTGGGGCGGGCAGATGAAGCCATCGCATTGGTCGAGGAGGGTCTCGCCATCCGTCGATCCACCTTCGACGGTCCCCACGTCGAGATCGCCGCGAGCATGGGCAACCTCGCCAACATGCTCTACGCAGTGGGTCGCGGAGACGAGGCCGTGCCCTACCGCCGGCAGACCTACGAGATGCTCCGCGCGATCTTCCCCGACGGGCACCCTTACGTGGCGGCCTCCGCATACTCGTTGGCCTCGCTCCTGGAACGGATCGGACGCGTGGACGAGGCCCGGGGGGGGCTGGAGACGGCTCTTCAAGCGCACCGGGAAGCGCTGCCCCCGGGGCACTCCAACCTGGGCTATCCCCTCACCAGTCTCGGCCGTGTCCTGAGGGACGACGGAGATCTCGTCCGTTCCGAGGCCTTGCTTCGTGAGGCGTATCAGGTGAGGTCCGACGGGCTCCCCGAGGGCCATTGGCACGTGGCGGCGTCCGGGCTGGAACTCGGGCTCACACTCGACCGCATGGGCAGGGTCGACGAGGCGGAGCGCTATCTCGAAGAGGCCCACTCCATCCTGGTGGAGTCCTTCGGCGAGGAGGACGCCCGCGCCGTCCAGGCCCGCGACGCCCTCGTCGCCCACCTGGAGGCCCGTGGGATGGCGGAGCGTGCAGCGGCATTGCGCGGACCCGGGGGGTAGTCCCGGACGGAAGAAGAAGAGCCCCGCGGACCGGATGGTCCACGGGGCTCGTGCGTGCCCGCCGGGCGTTGGCCTCCGGGGGGACGGGTGGAGTGCCACCCGACGGGCGCCGCGTCTACGGGCTGCTGCCGCGTCTACGGGCCGCTGCCGCGTTCGGTCAGCGGGCGATCCACCTTCGACCTCGGTCGAGTCGGAGGAAGTAGGAGTCGTCGATCCAACCATCACGGTCGTAGTCGATGAACTCGGCCACATCCACCCGGTCCATGGTCACCACCAGCACCAACCCCTGCCGGCGTGTGTCCACCCAGTGCCCACGCACCGCGCCTCTCAAGCCGGCGCGCTGTCCGGACTGCCGGATGCGCCGCACCGTATCGTGGCCCAGCACCCGGCGCAGTTCAGCCTGGTTCAGCCGACCTTCGAACCGAGCGCGGGGCCGGACGAAGATGGGGGCGCGGCCGATGTCGAAGCGGACGCGAATCCGTGTGTCGCGGTACCCGCGATTCCATCCACCGGACCGATAAGCCCGTGGGACCCGGTACTGGGTCTGGCTGCTGTAGACCACGCGGTTCCTGGAGTAGGGAGCGCGCGCCGCTACCCGGCCCCGGGGTGCGACCCGGCCACCGGTGGTGATGGGCTCGAGCTTCTGGACCCGAGCGTCGCCATCTGCAGCGCTACCGCGGCCGCGCTGGGCCTCGGCATCCATGGGAACGAGTAGAGCGGCTCCCAAGAGAACCGACATGAGTTCGCGTTTCATGGTACTCCCCCTTCTCTATGGACGGACCCCTGTCCGTCGTTGAAGCGGTCGGTCGGAGGGACCATCCCTGCCGTCTGCCGACCCGAAGGCCAGCCCGACCGCGTGGGGGAGGTGAATGCACCGAGCATGCCGTAGTCGGTGAAACGTCGTAACTTCCTGAGGAGTAGTGGTTTGAGCCAAAATAGGCGCCCCTGCGTATGTCCTCGATAGGGGACACATTTCCACGAAGGGGAGGCCAAGGTCGGCTTTCGGCCAACCCTTGGGGCCGCCGAAGCATCCATTACCATACCGCGACCCAGGAAGCGCACACCCGAACGGACGAAAGAGCTTCGCCCATGACCGAGACGAAGGGCCTCGACATCGAGGCCATCCAGCAGAAGATCCAGCAGGAAAGCGCGTTCGTGGATCGCCTCCAGTCGGAGGTGTCGAGGGTCATCGTCGGCCAGAAGACCATGGTCCAGCGTCTCCTCATCGGTCTCCTCGCCGATGGCCACATCCTCATGGAGGGCGTCCCGGGTCTGGCCAAGACGTTGACCGTCCGGACGCTGGCCCAGGCCATCGACACGCGGTTCCAGCGGCTTCAGTTCACGCCGGACCTGCTGCCCGCCGATCTCATCGGGACACTCATCTACGATCCGAAGGACCAGGAGTTCAAGACGAAGAAGGGCCCCATCTTCGCCAACATCATCCTGGCGGACGAGATCAACCGCTCCCCGGCGAAGGTCCAGTCCGCGCTCCTGGAGGCCATGCAGGAGCAGACCGTGACCATCGGCGAGCACAGCTTCGTTCTCGAAGACCCCTTCCTCGTACTGGCCACGCAGAATCCCATCGAGCAGGAGGGCACCTACCCCCTGCCGGAGGCGCAGGTGGATCGCTTCATGCTCAAGCTCGACGTGGAGTATCCCACCGGCGACGAGGAGCTGGAGATCATGCGGCGGATGTCCGCGGGCTCGGTCCCGGTCATCCAACCCGTGGTGACCCCCGAAGAGATCGTCCGTGCGCGCTCCGCCGCGGAGATGATCTATATGGACTCGCAGGTGGAGCGGTACATCGTCGACCTCATTCTGGCCACGAGAGATCCCGCGGCCTACGGAATGGACGATCTGAAGGAGCTCATCTCCTTCGGTGCTTCTCCCCGGGCCACCATCTTCCTGGCGAAGACGGCTCGAGCTCATGCCTTCCTCCAGCGGCGGGGCTTCGTCACCCCCGACGACGTCCGTGCCATGGGTATGGACGTCCTCCGCCACCGTGTTCTGGTCACCTACGAGGCCGAGGCCGAGGAGGTCACCTCCGAGGACGTGGTGCGCAGGATCCTCGATCACGTCGAGGTCCCCTGAGCCGGGTCGCGGAGTCGGAGGCTGCCGTGATCCCTCGGGAGATCCTGAAACAGGTCCGCCGGATCGAGATCCGGACCCGGGGCCTCGTCAACGAGGTCTTCTCGGGCGAGTACCACTCCGTCTTCAAGGGACGGGGAATGAGCTTCGCCGAGGTCCGCGAGTACCAGTACGGCGACGACATCCGCAACATCGACTGGAACGTCACCGCCCGCAGCGGGGCGCCCTTCGTGAAGGTCTACGAGGAGGAGCGTGAGCTGACGGTCATGCTGGTCGTGGACGTGAGTGCATCGGGTGAGTTCGGCACCCAAGAGCGCCTGAAGGGTGAGCTCGCCGTGGAGATCTGCGGTCTCCTCGCCTTCAGCGCCATCAAGAACAACGACAAGGTCGGGCTCATCATCTTCTCCGATCGGGTGGAGAAGTTCGTGCCGCCCCGGAAGGGCCGACGCCACGTCCTGCGAGTGCTGCGGGAGCTCCTGTACCACAAGCCCGAGGGCCGTGGCACCGATCTCCGTGCGGCTCTCGAGTACCTGACCCACGTACAGCGCAAAAGAGCCGTGGCGTTCGTGGTGTCGGACTTCCAGGACGAGGGGTTCGAGAAGGCCCTCTCTGTGGCTGGACGGCGCCACGACGTCATCGCCATCCGGGTCGGAGACGAGCGGGAGGAGGAGTTCCCGGCCCTGGGGTATCTGGAGCTCGAGGATCCTGAAAGTGGCGAGATCGCCGTGGTGAACTCGTCGGATCCCGACTTCCGCGAACGCTTCATCCAGGGGGTTCGGCGACGCCGAGCCGAGCTCGACCGTGCCCTTCGTCGGAGCAAGGTCGACGTGGTGGACGTCGTCACCGGACGCCCGTACGTCCGGCCCCTCATGCGGTTCTTCGAAGAGCGGGCCCGGAGGCAATGACGGTGATGCCCCGGGGTGGTCTTGCCCTTCTGGTCTGTGCCCTCATGGTGGCTGCCGCGGCGCCCTCGCCCGTGGCCGCCCAGTCCCGGGTCACGAGCGCGGTGGACACGACGCTCATTACGGTGGGAGACCGCATCCTCCTTGAGGTCCGCGTCGAGCACCCCGCCGACGCGGCCGTCGCGTGGCCCGACTCGGTGGACGTCGACCCCTTCGAGGTCCTCGATGCCCGGGTCTCTCCGACCCGCGCTCAGGGCGAGTCCGCGGTCTCCTCGGCCCTCTTCTCGCTCACCACCTTCGAGCTCGGCGACGTGGAGCTGCCCAGCATTGCTGTTCGGGTGCTGCACCCCGACGGGCAGGAAGAGGAGTTGGCCACTGACCGATTCGGGGTCGAGGTCGTCTCGGTGGGTGTCGAGGAGGGCGGCGACATCCGAGAGATCCGCGGACCCCTCGCCATTCCGGTGGGCGTGGTCTGGATTCTCGCGGGGGCGATTCTCTTGATGCTCCTCGGCGCCGCGACGTACGCCGTCGTGTCCCGTCGGCGCAGGCGCGAGGGGGATGAGGGCTTGGTGCCCGGCCCTCCGCCTCGGCCCGCCCACGAGATCGCGCTGGAGGAGCTGCAGCGGGTGGAAGAGTCCAACCTCCTCGCCAACGGCATGGTCAAGGAGTACCACATCCGCGTCTCGGAGATTCTCAGACGGTATGTGGAGGCGCGCTTCCGCGTACCCGCCCTGGAGATGACGACCTGGGAGGTTCTCGGGGGACTCCAGTCCGCCGGCGTCGACGACGGCGTGAGGGCCGACCTTCGGCGCTTCCTCGACCAATGCGACCTGGTGAAGTTCGCCAAGGCGAGACCCGACGAGGCGGCGTCGCGCAGCGTGCTGGACCTGGGCCGTGAGTGGGTGAGGCGGTCCACGGTCGCACAGGCGTCCCAGGCCGAAGAGCCCGACCGCCGGCCGGTCGTGCATGGATCGAACCCGGCGGAGGGCAGTTCCTGATGTTCCGCTTCGACGATCCCGCCGTCCTCGTTCTTCTGCTGGTCATCCCGGTGGGGTTCTGGGTGCGTCATCGTTGGGGCAGGGGCTCGGCGTCCATCGTCTACTCGCAGGTAGGCCAGGCCCGGGCAGCCGCCACCGGCGACGGCAGGCTGGTCCGGTGGGTGCCCGGGGTCCTGCGGGGCCTCGCCCTGGCGGCGTTCATCGTGGCTTTGGCTCGGCCCCAGACGTCCATCGCCACGGAGAACGTCCTCACCGAGGGCATCGACATCGTCCTCGTCGTCGACGTGTCCAGTTCCATGCTCGCCGAGGACTTGGAGCCCAACCGTATCGAGGCGGCGAAGCTCGTCGCCGCGGACTTCGTGGGCGGACGCCGCAACGATCGCCTCGGGCTGGTGGCCTTTGCCGGACAGGCGTTCACCCAAGCCCCGCTCACATTCGACTACAGCGTCGTCCAGCGACTCATCGCCGAGCTCGACGTGGGGATGATCGAAGACGGCACGGCAGTGGGGATGGGACTGGCCACGGCGGTGAAACGCCTCGAGGCCTCCGAGGCCGAGTCCAAGGTCGTCATTCTCCTCACCGACGGCCGAAGCAATCGTGGGGAGATCGGCCCTGTCACCGCCGCCCAGATGGCTCAGGCGCTGGGCGTCCGGGTCTACACCATCGGCGCCGGGTCCCAGGGCACGGCGCGGGTACCCGTCCAGGACCCCTTCGGTGGTACCCGCTACGCGAACATGCGCGTCGATATCGACGAGCCGACCCTCACGGAGGTGGCCGAGCTCACCGGTGGTCGCTACTTCCGGGCCACGGACACGGAGAGCCTGGCCGCCATCTATGAGGAGATCGACGAGCTCGAGCGCACCGAGATCGAGGTGCAGAACTTCACGCGCTTCGAGGAGCAGTTTCCTTTGCCGCTGGGCATCGGCTTCGTCCTCCTCATGCTTGAACTCGTCCTCGTCCAGACGGCGTTGAGGAAGCTGCCATGAAGACCGGCGTGGAGGGGAGTCGCTGATGTTCCGCTTCGCCGACGTGAGCTGGCTCTGGGCGCTAGCGCTCCTCCCCGTATTCGTGGCCCTGGTGTTGACGGCCGCCCGTAGCCGCCGACGGGCTTTGGAGCGGTTCGCGGACTCCGAGCTGGTGACGAAGCTCACGGAATCCGTCGACCTGCCGGCGCGGCGCAGGAAGAACGTCATCCGGGTCATGGCGCTGGGTCTGCTGGCCTTCGCCCTCGCCCGACCCCAGTTCGGCAACCGCGTGGAAACGGTGAGGAGCGTGGGACAGGACATCGTCGTCGCCCTCGACCTGTCGCAGTCCATGCTGGCCGAGGACGTGGCTCCCAACCGGTTGGAACGGGCTCGCCTGGCCGTCCTTCGCCTCCTCCGCCAACTGGATGGCGACCGCATCGGACTCGTCGCCTTCGCCGCCGACGCCTTCGTCCAGAGCCCACTGACCATCGACTACGGGGCCGCTGCCATGTTCCTGTCGGCCATGGAGCCGGACCTCATGCCAGTGCAGGGGACGGATCTCGGAGCCGCTCTACGTGTCTCTCTAGATGCCCTCGAGGAGGGCGCGCGAGATGCTCGTGTGGTCGTCGTCGTCACCGACGGAGAGGACCATGAGGACGCCTTCGCCGAGGAGTTGGCCCGCGCGGTGCAGTCGGGCGTGCAGGTGTATTTGGTGGGAGTCGGCGCCACCGACGGAGCGCCGATACCGATGTACGACAATCAGGGTCGCCGGGAGGGCTTCCTGCGCGACGACGAGGGGAACGTCGTCACGACGCGACTCGCCGAGGATACGTTCCAGCGGATCGTCCGCGAGGCGGGCGCACGCTACGTGCGGGCGGGGGCCGGTGGCACGGCCTTCGACGACCTCGTCGATGAGATCGCCCGGGGCGAGGGAGAGGAGATCGACACGATGCAGGTGACACAGTTCCAGGAGCAGTATCAGATTTTCCTGGCGTTGGCACTCCTCCTGCTGGTTGCCGACGGGATGATCTCGGAGCGGAAGCGACGAAAAGAAGCATGGGCCGGGAGGTTCGAGTGACGACTACAACCCGACGCACGGCCGGGACCGGACTCGCCGCCGCGACGACGGCTACCGTCGCGAGGATGGCCGCCGTCGCGACCATGATCGCCGTCTCGGCATTGGCCGTGGCGGGCGCCCCCTCACACCTGGCTGCCCAGTCGGCGCGTTCCCTCGTCCAGGAGGGCAACCGGCTCTATGAGGAAGGACGGTTCCAGGAGGCCCACGAGAAGTACATGCAGGCCATGGCCGAATCGCCCGATTCCCCGGTCATTCCCTTCAACGCAGGCAATGCTCTCTATCAGGACGCCGACTATCAGCGCGCCATGGAGGCGTATCAGGAGGCCATCGCGTCGGGGGACCCACAGCTCGCCAGCGACGCATGGTACAACCTGGGCAACGCCCTGTACCGGCAGCAGCAGCTCCAGCCGAGCCTCGAGGCGTACAAGCAGGCCCTCCGCCTCGACCCCCGGGATGTCGACGCGAAGCACAACTTCGAGCGCGTCCTGCAGGAACTCCAGCAGCAGAATCAGCAGCAACAGCAGGACCAGGAGCCCCAGGACGACCAGGAGGAGCCCGAGGACGGGGAGCAGCCGCCTCAGGACGGCTCCCCTCAGCCCCAGGAGGGACCCCAGGGGCAACAGCCGCCGGAGGGGGACGAAGGCGAGCAGCCTCCGGGGCAGGATCCGCAGGACCAGGATCCGCAGGACCAGGAGCCCCAGGACCCGGAGCCTGACGAGGGCGATGACGATCCCGAGGAGGGGGAGGGCCAGGGTCAGCCGCAGCCGCAGGATGGTGAGATGACCGAGGAGGAGGCCCGTCGTCTCCTCGACGCTCTCGATGAAGATCCGAGTGACGTGAATCGCCGACCGGCGTCGGCCCGCGGCCGCAGGCCCACGAAGCCGTGGTGAGATGAAGGTCGGATCCGTCTCGTGGCGGGTGTGGACTCGCTCGGCGGCCCTCGCGGCCGGTGTGGCGCTCCTTCCGATGTCGATGGCGACGCCTGCCTCGGCGCAGGAACCCGGCGTGCGTGCCTATCTCTCGCCTGGTCCCACCGTGGCTCCGGGGAGCTCGTTCACCCTCAACGTCGAGGTGTCGGGAACACAGGAGGTGCAGCGCGACATCCAGCTTCCCGACCTGGCGTCCTTCGCCCAGTTCCTCGGGAGCAGCAGCCAGTCGTCGGTCCAGATGGTGAACGGCCGTACCAGCGTCTCCCTCACCCTTCAATACCGCTATCAGGCCATGACGGAGGGGACCCACACGATTCCCTCGTTCGAGGTCCGAGCGGGAGGGCGGACCCTCGCTACCGAGCCCCTCCAGGTCACTGTGTCGGGAGACGCCACCCCGTCGCGGTCGGAGGCCAACCCCATCGGGCCCGATGATCTCTTCATCACGGCCGAGCCGTCGAAGCGCTCTGTCTTCGTCGGTGAGCCTCTCATCCTCGAGTACCGGATCTGGACCCAGGTGGATGTGGCAAGCTTCGGGATGACTCGAATCCCCGAGCCCGAAGGCTTCTGGGTCGAGGACGTCACACAACCGGGTCAGCCGAGGGTAGAGCAGCGAACCGAGGGAGGGGTCACGTACACCACTGCGGTCATCCGCCGCATCGCTCTCGTGCCTACCGGCTCGGGGGAGCGGGCCATCGAGCCCATCGGTGTCGAGGCCCAGGTCCGGGTGCGAGCCGGCACCCTCGATCCCTTCGAGGACTTCTTCGGTCGCTCGTCACCCTTCGCCTCGCGGACGGTGCCCACCACCGTGCTGGCCAATCCCGTCACCATCGACGTCCAGCCTCTGCCTCCGGGCGCTCCGGAGCCCTTCACCGGCATCGTCGGCACCCTGGAGGTCTCCGCCGATCTGGACCGTGACTCGGTGGCGTCCAACGACGCGGTGACGCTCACGGTGCGCGTGGACGGGACCGGCAACATCCCCACCGTTCCGGCGCCGGAACTGGGGTTGGATGCCGACTTCGAGGTCTTCCCCCCCGAGGTGTCCGAGTCCTTCCGGATCTCGGGGGATGGCCTGTCCGGGTCGAAGACGTTCGAGTTCGTCCTCATTCCCAGGGCCCCGGGATCGAGGTCGATTCCATCCGTCCGGTTCCCGTACTACGACGACGCTCTGGGCGAGTATCGGGTGGCGGCCACCGATCCCCTCGAACTCACCGTCTCAGGCACCGCTCTGGAGAGCCCCGGATCCCTCGGCCGGGGTGGTGTCGCCCAGCTACGCGAAGACATCCGCTTCATTCGGCTGGGGCCCCTCGAGCTGCGGCGGGTCGGGGGATCGCTCGTCGAGAGCTCGAGCTTCTGGCTGCTGCTGCTTCTCCCCCTGGTCGCCATGGGGGGCGCCACGATGCTGCGGCGTCACCGCGACCGGCTGGAAGGAGACGTCGCGTACGCCCGGGGGCGCCGAGCGGGTCGGGTCGCACGGAAGCGTCTGGCACAAGCTCGTGAACTCCTGAAGAGCGAGGACGTGCGGGCTTTCTACGCGGAGGTGGCCCGGGCCCTCCGAGGTCTCGTCGCCGATCGTCTGAACCTGGCCGAAGCCGGTCTCCAGACGGCCGAGTTGGATGCGGCCCTGGCGACTACGGGCATCGCAGACGAGTTGCGGCGTGACCTGGTGGACTGTCTCGAGGAGTGCGACCGCCAGAGGTTCGCCCCGCCAAGCGCGGACACGGCGGCCCGGGAGCGATTCCTGGACCGCGCGGGCGACGTCATGACCCGCCTCGACCGGGCCGTCCGATGAACAAGGGCGCAGACTCGGCGCATCGCTTCGCCGCGCTGGGCTTCTTTGCTCTCTTCGTCCTCGTCGTCACGGCGGGTACGGTGGCTGGTCAGGACGAGATCGTGGCGCGGGGCAATACCGCGTACCAGGAGGGTGACTTCGCCGCCGCCGTCGAGGCCTACGAAGCCGTTCTCGAGTCGGGCTATCGCAGCGCGGGCCTCGAGTACAACCTGGCCAACGCCTATTTCAAGAACGGGTCGCTGGGTCGCGCCATACTCCATTGGGAGCGGGCTCTCGAGCTCGCCCCCGGCGATGAGGATATCCAGGCCAACCTCGATCTGGCCCGTTCGCTCACGGTGGATGCGGTCGAGCCGCTGCAACGGTTCTGGCTCTTCTCGGTGGTCTCATGGTGGATCGGGCTGCTTCCCGCCGGATGGCTCCGGGGCCTGGTGTCCATCGGGTGGATATCAGTCAGCGCCGGCGTAGTCCTGAGAATCCTGAGCAGGGCGGTCTGGGCGCCCACGGCGGGTCGGAGTCTGATCGTCGTCGGGAGTCTTCTGCTCCTCCTCTTCGCTCCGGCCATGTTGGTGCGGGAGACCGGTATCGGGCTGCCGGAGGAAGCCGTCGTGCTGGCGGACGCCGTCCAGGTGCGTTCGGCTCCGTCCGCCGAGGACGATCTGACGCTGTTCGAGATCCACGAGGGCACCAAGGTGCGTATCGACCAGCGCACGGGGGAGTGGCTCGAGGTCGTCCTCGAGGACGGGAAGGTGGGGTGGGTCCCGGTGGGTGTGGTGGAGGTGATCTGACCGGCGTGGATCAAACGCACCCGGAGGCGGAGGCCGACATCGACGCGCCGCTGGCGGCGGCCCTGCTTCAGGAGCAGTGCCCGGATCTCATGGACCATCCGCCGGCCTTGGTGGACGAGGGCTGGGACAACGTCACGTTCCGGATCAGCCCGGACCACGCCATCCGCCTCCCGAGGCGAGAGCTCGCCGTTGCGCTGCTGGAGAGCGAACTGAGGTGGCTCCCGACGCTGAACGACTGGATCCAGTTGGAGGTGCCACTCCCCGTGTTCCGGGGCGAACCCTCGACTCGTTTCCGCTGGCCGTGGAGTGTCGTGGAATGGGTGTCCGGGAGTACGCCAGAAGGCCCATTGGACCGGGAGTCGGCCCGGGATCTGGCTTTCGCCCTTCGATCGCTGCATCGCCTGGCTCCTGCCGAGGCGCCGCGGAATCCCTTCCGCGGGGTGCCTCTACGTGACCGCGGCGACGTCGTCGAACCGCGCCTGGCACATCTTGCCCTCCCGCACCTGTCGGAGCTTTGGGCGCGGGCCCTCGACACGGTTCCGGCATCCGAGAAGGTGTGGCTCCACGGCGATCTGCACTCACGCAACGTCGTGGTGCGGGAGGGTCGGCTCCGCGGCATCATCGACTGGGGCGACCTGTGTGCCGGAGATCCCGCCACGGACCTGGCGTGCGCGTGGACGCTCTTCGAGGCGGCGGAACGGCAGGTGTTCCTCGAAGCCTACGCTCCAACGGCGACCGAGCTCGTGAGAGCTGCCGGGTGGGCGGTGAACTTCGGGACGGGGCTCCTGCTGTCAGGGGAGCCGAGACACGAGCCCATGGGCCACGATATCGTTCGGAGATTGAACGAAGCCTGAATCGGAGCCTGCAGGCATGGATTCCATCCACCTGATCCGTGAGAACCTGGAGCGGAGCCGCGACATCGTCCTCTCTCGGATCGATGACATGGCCGACCATTGCATGGTGCCGCCGACGCCCAGCGGCGGTTGTCACAGCCTCTGGGTGTTGGGGCACCTCGCATATATCGAAGGCCTGGTGGTCCACCGATTCATGCGCGGTGAGGCCCATCCGCTGGACCATTGGGCGTCGATCTTCGACGGAGCCGAGGTGGACGACGATCCCTCCGTCTATCCGGCGTTCGACGACGTGCTGTCCCAGTGCCGGGCGACTCGGGCAGCCACGCTCCGCCTCGTCGACGGCTACTCGGAAAACGATCTGGACACGGTCGCCGCGTCGATTCCCGATGGGGTCGAACACCTCTTCGGAACGTACCGTCGATGTCTGCAGTACGCATCGGACCATTGGCTCATGCATCGCGGACAGCTGGCCGACGCTCGACGGGCGGCGGGCGTGGATCGGATGTGGTTCTGAAGGACCCCCAGGAGAGCGACGACATGCACGGTGACGAGTTGGCCGAGGTTCGCGACTTCTGGAACGGGATCGCCTCGGACTGGCACATCCAGGTGGGCGACGAGGGTGACGCCAATCGCAGGCTGAACTCCGACCCGGTGCTCTGGACCTTCGCAGGCGATGTCGCGGGCCTCGATGTGCTCGACGCGGGATGCGGGACCGGCTACCTGACACGACAGCTGACTCACCGCGGGGCTCGGGTCGTCGGGGTCGATCTCTCGGACAAGATGATCGAGATCGCCCGGGCCCGAGGTCCGAACATCGACTTCCGCGTGGATTCGGTCTCGGAGCTGGGGACCGTCGCAGACGAGGCCTTCGATCTGGTCATCGCCAACTACGTCCTCATGGACGTGCCGTACCTGGTCGAGACCATGGAGGCCTTCCACCGGGTACTCCGGCCGGGGGGCAGAGCCGTGGTCGTCTTTTCGCATCCGTGCTTCCCCCAGGGCGAGCGCACCGACGGCCCTGCCGGAGAAGCGACCTTCACCTGGAACCGATCCTATTTCGAGCGGGACAAAGTGGTGGAGGGGCCTTGGGGTCACTTCACGTCCGACTTCATCTGGTACCACCGGCCGCTGTCGGACTACTGGAAGGCGTTCAGCGGGGCCGGGTTCAGGGTGACGCGATTCGAGGAACCGCGGATCACCCCCGAGCGATACCACCTGGCGGACTCGGAGAAGGAGCTGGATCGAAGCCGAAGCCGTCCCTACTCGGTGGCGTTCGAGCTCGCCAAGTAGTGGGCGAGCGGCATCGCGAAGCGACCTCGAACTAGACCGCGGCCGCCGCGGACTTTCGCTTCGCGACCTCTTCACGCACGGCAGGCGCCACCTCCGTGCCCAGAAGCTCGATGGCCCTCAGCACCTTGTCGTGCTCCATGGGCCCGACGGTGAGTTGGACCAGGAAACGGTCGTGTCCGAAGATGTCGTACTGGTAGAGGATCTTGTCGACGAAGTCGCCGGGCTCGCCGAGGAAGAGCGCTCCCTCGAGTCGGGCTTCCGCGTCGAACTGAGCCCGGGTCGGCGGAGGCCAGCCTCGTTCGCGACCGATCCTGCCCATGGTCTCGGCGAAGGGCGGAAACGCGAGCGCGGCGGCCTCGCCACGGTCGTCGGCGAGAAAGCCGTGGGAGTTGATGGAGACACCGAGCGTGCGCGGGTCATGGCCCGAGCGCTCGGCGGCCTGGCGGTAGAGCTCGACGAAGGGCGCGAAGCGATCGGGCCTGCCGCCGATGATGGCCAACGCCATGGGCAGGCCCAGGGAGGCAGCGCGCACCACGGAGGGTGGGTTGCCCCCGACGGCTACCCATATGGGTAGAGGACTCTGAACGGGGCGGGGAAGGACGAGTCGACCGTCCAAGGCCGGCCGGTGCTTCCCCGACCACTCCACACGCTCGTCGTCACGGATCCGCAGCAACAGCTCGAGCTTCTCCTGGAAGAGCTCGTCGTAGTCGGCCAGGTCCTGCCCGAACAGAGGGAAGGACTCGGTGAACGAGCCGCGCCCCACCATGATCTCCGCGCGACCTCCGGAAATGAGGTCGAGGGTGGAGAAGTCCTGGAAGACGCGCACCGGGTCGTCGGAGCTCAGGACCGTGACAGCGCTGGTCAGCCGGATCTGCTTGGTGCGGGCTGCCGCTGCGGCCAGCAGGGTGGCGGGGGTGGACGACACGTAGTCCGGGCGGTGGTGCTCACCGACGCCGAAGATGTCGAGTCCGACGCGGTCGGCGACCTCGATCTCTTCGAGCAGACGAGCCGTCCGCTCGCGGGCCGCCAGTTGTCGACCGGTTGAGGGGTCGATGTTCGTCTCGACGAATGAGTAGATTCCGATGTCCATGAGCATCGTATACCGTGGACACGGATCAACGTTCGAGGCCTGTTTCGGGTCTATACCTGCGATGGATCGCTCCACCCTGCCCAATCCAAAGCCATGAAGATCAACGTCCGAGTTCTCACCGGTCTCGCCCTCGTCTCCTTCGTCGCGGCGTGCTCATCGGGACCCGCTCCCGCCGCCGCTCCGGCGCCGGCTGCCGACACGGCGCCCATGGCGGCGCCGGACGTCGAACCGTCCACCGCTGACGGGATCTTCACCGCCGCGCAGGCCGAACGTGGCCACGAACTCTTCCGGGCCGTCTGCTCGGAGTGCCACGATGCCGCCGATTGGACGGAGACGGCGTTCAGGAACCGGTGGGAGGACCAGTCGGTCTTCCAGCTCTGGTACTACATCAACGACCGGATGCCCTACGACGACCCGTGGAGCCTGACGCGCCAGCAAGTCACCGACGTGCTCACGTACATCCTGGAGCTCAACGACCTGCCCGCCGGCAACGCGGAGCTGGCCACCGACGACGACTCCATCGACGACTACTGGATCGTCTGGGAGACGAAGTAGTCGACGTCGGGACCCCGGGCTGTCCTACTCCGAGTGGATGGTGATCTTGAAGCCCGTCGGATCGACGAGGGAGAAGGCGCGACCGCCCCACGGCGTGTCCTGAGGCTCGCTCTCCAGGCTCCCGCCTCGCTCTTTGATGGCGGCGGCGAGGTCGTCCAGGTTCTGGCCCGTCATGAAGAAGAGACGTAGCCCCTCGCCCTTCGAGCGGTCGCGTCCCTTCTTCCAGTCGTCTTGACCGATCATGAGGTTCGCCGATCCGGCGACGAGACTGGCTCCGTGGAGCTCACCCTCGTGCTCCCATCGCTCCTGGATCGTGAAGCCCAAGACCTCGGAGTACCAACGAAGGCTTTCCTCGACGTCGTCCACCGTGAGGCTCGGCGCGAGCATCTTGAGGCGCAGGGATTCGGGCTGGGCCCGCTTCGTCTCGAACTCCTCGGCATTCGTCGACATCGGCATCTCCTGTGCACGGGTAGTGGGCGACAGGATACACGACCGTTCGCCGGGCTGCTAGCCGCCTATCGGTCGATCTCGGTCCCGCGCCGCCTGCTCGATGACGCCCAGGACCTGCAGGAAGTTCGACGGCTCGGTTTGTCGTGCGCCGACCTCGGCGGCGGCCTCGCCGATCCGCTCCCGTGCCCGTTCGTCCCGCAACTCCTCGATGGCCGCCGACACCCCGTCGTCGTCCGCGGGATCGACCACGAGACCCGAGGTCCCGCGGGTGATGAGCTCCGAGGCGCCTGTGTAGGGCGTGGTGATGACGGGGAGCCCACACGCCATGGCTTCCAGTGCGGCGAAGCCGAAGGAGTCGTGCCACGACAGATGGACCAGGGCGTCGGCAGCGGCCAGGGCATCCATGCTCGGCCGAACCGGTCCCGCGAGGGTCACGCGACCTTCCAGGCCGTGGGCGCGGATGAGGCCTTCGGCCTTCCTGCGCTGACCTGAGCCGGTCCCCTTCCCGGCGACGAGGAGATGGAGCCGGTCGCCTCCGGCGCCGCTTCCCAGGACGCGAAGGAGTTGCCAGAGCCCCTTCAGACGGAAGTTGTGCCCGAGAAAGAGGAGGCAGAATGCGTCGTCGCGGATATTCCAGCGGGCCCTCATCTCGGGCCGGTGGGCCAGGCGGGCTTGAGGTGAGAACTCCGAGGCGTCCACGGCGTTGTGCACGACGTGGACGTGCTCCGGGGGGATGCGGTAGCTGTCCAGGATCTGGTCCCGCATGTAGCGCGACTGGGCGACGACGTGAGGCGGGGGCGTCGTCCTCTCATAGAAGGCTCGCTCCCACCGCTGTTCCGCGACGATCCAGGGCGCCTTCCGCCAGACTCTCCGGAGACCGCGCTCCACGGGATGTCGAAAGGAACGGAGCTTCTGCCGGTAGTGCTCGGTTCCGTACGCCGAGCGCAGCAGGTTCGCTTCGATCCCCCGGTACCGGCGAGAGCGCTCGGGGTTGAGGAGGAGGGCATCCAACTCCAGGGCGGTGACCGCCGCCCGGAGCCCGCGCCTCGACATCCCTTCCAGGCGATGGAGCGACGTACGCTTCGGAGCTCTCACTCCTTCCGGTTGTGTCTTCACCGTCAGGTGGTGGACATCGTGTCCGGCAGCCGCAAGCCACTCGCCCATACGCCACAGGTAGCGCTGCTGGCCCGGTTCCCGGGGGTCGGCGACGCGAATGTCGATCCCGATGCGCACGCCGTCAGTCCAGCCGGTAGTGGCGCATGCTGCCCGCTTCGCCGGCGAGGCGTTCGGCCCCGAAGAACCGGTCGCTGGCCTCCCGCTCGACACGCCGGTGGCAGTCGTGTACGAAGACGTCGCTGGCCGCGGTCGTGCGGCGCCCGAGCACGGAGGCGGTGTAGATACTCATCATCCGGCCGGGCCGATACCACCGTGTACCTCGCGGTGCATCGACGAGGATCACGTCCCAGTCGACCTCATCGACGTCTACCGGCAAGCCGTCCATCATGAGGCGCTCCTCGAAGTGCTTCAGGATGGGCCAGAAGACCCTCAGGGTACCGTAGCGGACGTCGTGCACCTCGATGCCGGGGACGGCGTCCCTCGCGAACGCGGCCCATTGCGGGACGTCCTCGAGGAAGACGGTGCGACCGCCTGCGTTGGTGTCGAGCCATAGCGACGAGTCCCGGCCCACCCCGAAGACCAACAGGTTGCAGGGCGCTCGATGGACGACGACGTCATGGACCAGCTTGTACTCGTCGTACGTCGCCTGGCCGGGGTTGTCCCGAACGAGTGCACGGATGGCTTCGTCGCTCATGGGTGCAATATCGCGACAGGAGCCGAGGCACCGAAGGCACGAGCCCGAGAGGTACCGACGATCCCGGATTCGTGTATCGTCACGAGGGTCGCCTACGGAGTCGCCGACCCGCCCACCCACCATCGAGGGACGCCCCGCTGACTGCCTCCGCCCATTCTCCAGACGTCGAAGCATCGTACCGCGCCGCCGCCGCACGACACGGCGCGGCTGTGGCGGAGCTCGAGAGCCTGGTCGTCCGGCTCGAGGCGGCTCGCCTCGGCACCTTCGTGGTGGGGGCCGTGCTCTTGCTCCTGAGAACGGACCTCCCTGTACCACCGCTGCTTCCCACCCTGGTCGGAGGTGCGGCACTGGTGGTGTTCCTCTTGCTCATCGTGCGCCATCGCCGAGCGGGCCGACGTCTTCGCCGGGCCCGGGCCGCCCTCACTCTGGCGCGGCTGGGGCTGTTGAGGTTGGCCCGGGACTGGCCCGGTGTGCACGACGCCCTCGAGGAGTTCGGATACGAGGATCCCCTGCTGGAGCCCGAGGCCGCGGCCGACGAGACGCACCCCTACCTCGCCGATCTGGATCTCTTCGGGCCAGCGTCGGTTCGCGGGCTCCTCGGCCCAACGCCCAGTGCCACCGGTGGAGACACGCTTCGCGAGTGGCTCATCGTTCCGTCGACTCCGATGGAGATCCGGAGGCGGCAGGCCGCCGTGCGTCTCCTGGCCGACGATCCCGAAGGACGAACCGCGCTGGCCATCGAAGGGTTGCTCATCCATCGGGTGGGCTCCTCGGCGTGGCAGCGCTTCAAGGTGTGGCTCGACAGTGGGCCGGTCTTCCCCGACCGGGTCCCGGCCTGGAGTCGGCCGGTGGCCTGGGGCCTACCGGCGGTCACGCTGGGGCTGTTCACGGCGTGGAGCTTCGATCTCGTTCCCGTCGGGGCATGGCTGGCGACCCTCGTTGTACAGGCGGTCCTGGCACTGCGCTGGGCTGGGCCCCTGGGTGAGTACTTCGAGGCGGCTGGCTCGCGTAGCCCGGGCCTCCGTCGGCATCACCCCCTGTTCGAGGCGTGGGAGGAGTACGAGCCGAAGGGGTCCGCACTCGACGACTTCCGGGCGCCGCTCCTGCCGACGGGGGGGCTCCGCGCTTCTGAAGAGATCCGATCCTTGGAGCGGTGGTTGGACGCCGCTGGCAGCCACGGATCGATGATGCACCAGATCTACTCCATCGGGCTCCTCTGGGACGTGCATCTCGCGTCCGGTCTGGAACGGTGGCGTGCCCGGGCAGGGGCGGCGGTTCCCCGGTGGTTCGAGGCCCTGGGTGAGCTCGAGGCTCTATCGGCCCTCGCCACGCTGGCTCACGATCACCCGGAGTGGGGCTTCCCGGAGCTCCGCGACGGGGAACCCGGATTCGTCGCCGAGGGGCTCGGCCACCCGCTCATCGCAGACGCGAAGCGCCGCACCAGCGACGTGACGCTCGACCCGCCCGGAGGCTTCCTCCTGGTGACGGGTTCGAACATGTCGGGGAAGAGCACGCTGCTCCGGTCCATCGGGCTCGCCGCCGTGCTGGGGCAGGCCGGCTCGGTGGTGTGCGCTCGGGGTCTGTCCATGACGCCCCTTCGAACCTTCACCTCCATGCGTATCCACGACTCCCTCACGGAGGGGGTCTCGCACTTCATGGCGGAACTGCTGCGACTCAAGGCCCTCGTCGATGCGGCGGACGAGGGTGGAGCGGGAGGGGCCGGCTCGGATGACGATGCCCGTCCCGCTCTGCTCTACCTCATCGACGAGGTGCTGCAGGGCACCAACTCCGAGGAGCGGCGGGTGGCGGCTCGGCGCATCATCAGCCACCTCCTCGACTCCCATGCCATCGGCGCCGTGACCACACACGATCTGGCCCTTCACGAGGAGCCCCGCTTGGACGATGCGTCCAGAAAGGTCCACTTCCGTGAGACGGTGGACGAGGAGGGCGACCGGGTGCTCACCTTCGATTATGTCCTGAGACCTGGACTGGCGACGAGCAGGAATGCGCTGAAGCTGCTCAGGATCGTCGGCTTGGACGATGAGAACCGAGGAGGAGGATGATGTTCGACGAACAGCTGGAGTTGCTCGAATCCGCTCATCGCTACGCCGAGCGCTATCTGCGGACTCTCGATCAGCGGCCGGTCTTCCCTTCGCCGGAAGCCGTCGCGGCGTTGGCGACATTCGAGGAACCCCTTCCGGTGGCTTCTTCGGACCCGAAGGACACGCTCGCATTGCTCGACGCCGTTGGGAGCCCGGCGACGGTGGCGCAGGTCGGGGGGCGCTATTTCGGTTTCGTCGACGGGGGCGCGCTCCCTGTGGGCGTCGCCGCGAGATGGCTCGCGGACACATGGGATCAAAACAGCGCCCACCATGTCATGTCGCCGGTCGCCTCCCGCCTGGAGGAGGTGTGTGAGCGCTGGCTCGTGGACCTCCTCGATCTCCCGAGCGGCACCGCGGCGGGCTTCGTCACGGGGACGACCATGGCCAACCTTTCGGGTATCGCGGCGGGCCGGAACGAGCTCCTGCGCCGTCGGGGGTGGGACGTGGCGCGATCCGGCCTGTACGGCGCTCCACCGGTCACCGTCGTGGTCGGCGCAGACGCTCACGCCGCGGTGAGGAAGTGCCTCTCCATTCTCGGCATGGGCGAAGAGCATACCGTGGTGGTTCCGGTGGACGACCAGGGTCGCCTCGATCCCGCCCACCTGCCGGACTTCGATTCGCCGCCCCTGGTGGTGGCACAAGCCGGGAACGTGAACTCCGGCGCCTTCGATCCAGCGGGGATCGTCTGCGAGCGGGCCCACGCCGCCGAGGGCTGGGTACACATCGACGGTGCCTTCGGGCTCTGGGCCGGGGCGTCGCCCGCTCTGCGGCACCTCTACGAGGGGATCCCCCAGGCCGACTCGTGGGCAGTGGACGCCCACAAGACGCTCAACGTCCCCTACGACTGTGGCATCGTCTTCTGTCGCGATCGCGAGGCCTTGGTCTCGGCGTTTCGCGCCTCGGCATCGTACTTCCAATGGAGTGCTGAACGCGACCCCATGAACTACACGCCGTCGATGTCCAAACGGGCGCGGGCCGTGGAGCTCTGGGCCATACTTCGGACGCTCGGCAGGGAGGGTGTGGCGAACCTCGTCGAGCAGCTCTGTGCCAACGCCCGTTACTTCGGAGAGAAGCTCGCCGACGAAGGCTTCGAGGTTCTCAACGAGGTGGTGTTCAACCAGGTGCTGGTCGCATGCGCCGACGACGAGGAGACGACGCGCACCATAAAAAGGGTGCAGGCTTCCGGCGAGTGCTGGCTGGGCGGATCGACCTGGAAGGGCCGCGCCGTGATACGCGTGAGCGTCTGCTCGTGGGCGACCACCCGCGACGACATCGATCGGTCCGTGGCTGCGTTCGTGGCGGCGAGGGCGTAGCGACGCAGCTCGACCTCACCCGGAGTCCGGCGCGTCCCTCACGTTATCCCCCGGCACCCGGTCGATGAGTTTGTTGTACGGATCGACGCCCACCTTCAGAGGACGCTCGTCGACGACGAACTCTACCGTCGTCGTGTCCGCCGTCACCGGGATCTTGAACACCGACAAGGGTCGGCCGAGCTCGTTGCCGGGCTCCTCCTCGCCGAAGACACCCACCTCGATGTAGTCGGTCATGGGCACGACGGTCTCGTTTCCGACGCTGTCGGCGCGCACTTTCCGCGACGAGAACTCCATGGTGACCTCCCAGCTTCCGCCGGTCGTCTCGGTCACCGTCACGTCCTCCACCTTGTTGTCCCAGAGGGTGATGGTCTCGAAAAGGTCGGTGAAGAGGTACTGGAGGGAGTCGGGCGTCTCGGCCCTGAGGTAGCCCAGGAAGTCTCTGGAGGTGGAGTACGGGGCTTCTTCGAAGGCGTGGTTCTGGATGTAGGCCCGGAGGCCCCGGTTCATGGCTTCCTCACCGATGTAGTCCCGTAGGGCGTAGAGGGCGAGAGAGCCCTTGTAGTAGTGGATGTATGCCTGGTTCTCGGTGCGGATGAGGGGCTGCTCGCGGATCCGTTCGGCTGTGCGGCCTCGGAGATATCGGTCCAGTTCATGGCGCAGGAACTTCTTGGCGTGGGACGCACCGTAACGCTCCTCCATGACGGTCAGCGCCGCGTACTCGGCCATGGACTCCACCATCATCGCCGATCCCTGGGCCCGGGCGCCGACGACCTGGTGGCCCCACCACTGGTGCGCGACCTCGTGGGCCGTGACGAAGAAGGGCATGTCGAGATCGTCGTCGTCGTCTTCCACCCGCGTGATGAAGCCGATGCTCTCCGAGTAGGGGATGGTCGCCGAGAAGGACTGGGCGAAGGACGAGTAGCGAGGGAACTCCAGAATGCGGACCTCGCGGTACTGATAGGGTCCGAAGTGCTCGGTGTAGTACGCGAGGGAGGCCTTCACCGCCTCCATCATGCGCTCGAGGTTGAACGTGTGTGTGTCGTGGTGATAGATGGCGATCTCGATGTCGTTCCAGCGATCTCGCGTCACCGTGTATTCCGCGGACACGATGGAGAAGAAGTTCGCGATGGGCCGGTCCATCTCGTACCTGAACCACCGTCGCCCCTCTTCGACCCACTCCTCCTGGAGATAGCCGGGAGCCACGGCGATCTGCTCGGGCGCCGTGGCGATGGTGACGCCGAAGTCCACCAGGTCGGAGTCGATGCTGAACTGGGAGTTCCTGCGGGCGTCGGGGTCGTCCAGATCCGGTAGCCGATCCCTCGGCGGCAGGTCGTGCTCGCGACGGTCGGAAGGGTCGCGCATCTCACCGGCTTCATTGTAGCCGAGGGACGGTCCGACGCTGTTCAGGAAGGTGCCGTTGGCGACGATGCTGTTGTTGCGTCCGGAGTTGGGAAAGCCCTGTGCGGCGTAGGCGAAGCGATACGAGAGCGTGGCCGTGTCTCCGGGAGCCAGTGGCTCGTCGAAGGCCCAGAGCTGGGTCTCGAGGATGGAATCCACGATGAGAGCCGTCGCCCCGGGCGACCACTCGATGCGCTCCACGTCGAGCCCCTCGCCGTAGGTGAGGAATACCGAGTCGATGGGCGCCTCGCTCTTGTTCACCATCGTGTACACGCCATCGAGGGTGTACGACCGCTCTTCGGGCCAGAGCTCCACGGTGGCGTCGACGGCAACGATGCGTGGCGGCACCAGGTCGATGAACGGGCGGTAGCTCCGCTCCCAGCCGGCCCACCGTTCGTCGAATTCGTCGCTGGTGGAGTAGGTGTTGAGGATGTTGGTGTTGTAGAAGATGGCTCCGCCGAAGACGAGGACGAGGAGGGCACACCCACCCAGGGCGAGGCCCATCCGAGGCGACCACCGGGCACGCACCATCGCCGCCCGGCTCCGCCATCCACCGTCGGTGCCCCGGACCCAGGCCAGGCCGGCGAGGGTCACGACCATGAGGCCGAACGAGAGGGCATACCCTCCGTTGAGTGCCAACTCGCCGACGTAGTGACCGAAGCCGTTCATGTCGGAGTAGGTGAAGCCCGGAAGCCAGACCGGTCCGTAGAGCTGATGCTCGAATCCCAGGTTCGAAAGAACGATGGAGCCCACCCAGTACCCGATGAGGACCAGGTGGCCCACGAACTTGTTCTGGGCCAGGGCGTGGGCCGCGAAGGAGAAGAGGACGATGGCCACCGCCCAAGGGAGGAGCGTCCCGAAGAGGAAGACGAAGTAGAGGCCCACCTCGATGTCGGTGAAGCCCTTCACGAGTTGGACGCCGATGCCCACCGGCACCATGGCCATGAAGACCGTCATCAAGGCGGCCACGACACTCACGATCTTGCCGGCCACCAGCGTGCCCGTGGCCACGGGCGCCGCGTCGACGATCTGGTCCGAGCCCAGGCCCCGTTCCCTCCACACCGCCTCTCCGGCGAAGATCGTCGTGAGGATGATCATGAAGAGGAAGAACTCCAGGGCGATGACTTCCGCCACCAGATACGTCACCGGCCAGGTGGTGACACCGTAGAGCTGGTCGGCGTACCAGGCGCTCATGGCCGAGTCGATGGTGGCGATGAGCAGGATGGCGATGAACGCCTTGTCTTTCAGGATGTGTCGGTACGAGGCGAGGGCGGTGTCGACGAACTGGCGGCGAGCCGTGGCGGGTCCGTGGGATGGCCGCACGACCACATCGCGGGGGGCAGGCGCGGGTTCGGGCTCCTTCTTCGCCTTCTTCGTCGCCTTGTTGGCGGTCACTTCCAGTCTGAACGTCAGGATGGTGACCACGGCGACCAGGGCGCCGACGCCCACCCAGATGGCTCGATTGGTGAGGACGAAGCCGTCGAGGGGCACGACCTGGGCGTTCCGCTCCGCCACGGTCCAGTATCGTGTGGTCAGATCGAGACTGATGAGCCCGAAGATGTCGACGGCGTTGGAGAGCCAGTCCTTGTCCAGGCCCTGTGTCCAGTTCCCGGCGATGCTCCACGCCGCGAGGAGGGCGATTCCGCTGGTATAGACGGCCACCAGGCTGCGTGTGAGGGCCCCGATGGCGTAGAAGAAGGCGCTCACCAGGAAGAGCGTCGTGACGCTGTACACCAGGAAGGGCTGTACGTGGAACCAGAGGTTGGGGGACTCCAGCAGCGTTTCGGGGTCGGCCCAGGGGACGACGGTGCCGAGGAAGGTCCCGATGGGAATCGCCGAGTACACCACGACCATCACGGCGAAGCCGCCCACGAAGCGCCCCGACAGATATCCGAGCCGGGAAAGATGTGTCGTGAAGAGGAGCTCGTGGGTCTTCACGCGGAAGTCACGGAGGAGGGACGTTCCCACGATGGCCACCGTGATGACCGTTCCCAGCGCGGTGAGTATCGTCGTGGCCTGTGCCAGGGCATAGGGCGAATTCCGCTTCACGAGCCCGGCGGCGCCCACGACGACCACCGCATCCGATGAGACCAGGAAGAGACTGAAGAGGAAGAGGACGCCGAAGTACAGCCACGTCACGGGCCGGCGCAGGTGGTAGGTCAGTTCGAATCGGAGGATGGGCCAGAACATCAGACGCTCCTGGCGGCGGCTTCACCGACCTGGTGGAAGTAGACGTCCTCCAGGGCCGGATCCACGCTCTGGAACCCCCCTTCGGGCGTGCCGTCACTCCACACGTGGATGAGGGGTTCGCCTGCCTGGAGCCGCACCGAAATGACGTCGTAGTCGCGCTGGAATGCCTCCAGCTCGTCGCGGTCGACCTTCTTCCGCCAGACCTTGCCCCTGGCGCGCTCGAGGACCGACGACGGATCTCCCTCCAGGACGACCCTGCCGCGGTGGATGATGGCCATGGAGCTGCAGAGCTCCCGGACGTCCTCGACGATGTGCGTGGAGAGGATGACCACGATGTCTCGCCCGAGCTCGGCGAGAAGGTTGAGGAATCGGTGCCGCTCGGTGGGGTCGAGGCCGGCCGTGGGCTCATCGACGATGAGGAGCCTGGGGTCGCCGGCCAGGGCGATGGCGATGCCCAGGCGTTGCTTCATGCCGCCGGAGAATCCCCCCACGGCCTTGTCCTTGGCCTCCCAGAGGTTGGTCTTCACCAGGAGCGACTCGACGAGGGCCTTCCGCTCACCCCGTCCGGTCACGCCTTTGAGCGTGGTGAAGTGGTCCAGGACCACCTTCGCCGAAAGGTTCGGATACAGGCCGAACTCCTGGGGCAGGTACCCGAGGATCTTCCGCACCTCGTCGGGCTGGGCGAGGACGTCCAGGTCGCCGAGGCGAATGGAGCCGGCGTCGGGCCGTTGGAGGGTGGCGACGGTGCGCATGAGCGTCGACTTGCCGGCGCCGTTGGGGCCCAACAGGCCGAACATCCCCGGCTCGATCGTGAGAGAGACGTCGTCCAGGGCCTGGACCCCGCCGGGATACGTCTTGGAGAGACCTTCGATCACGAGACGCACGTGCTTCCTCCACCACGAAATCTTTGCCCGCCCGGGACGAGGCCGGGCGGCGGATTACCTACCGAAGTGTCAGGGTACGGCCTGAGGGCGCCAAGAGCCAGCGAGGCCCGGCACATGGGGGCTTTCAGGGGATTCGGTGGTGGCCCTGATGATGCCTCGTGACGGCGCGGGGTGCCTCCGGAACCTCCGGCGAAGACTGGCACGGAATTTTCACCTTGGCACGAGGAATCGACCCCAGTCCGAGTCACCGAGGCCGTAAGCCAATGGATCTCTACCAGCCGATCCGAACCACCGCGAAGACCGCGAAGACCGCGAAGACTGCGAAGACCGCGTGGGCCGCCATGCCGGGTCGGCGGGCGAGGACCGCCTGCACGGCGGGGACGGCCTGGTTCGCGCTCCTCGCGGTCGCCGGCTGCGGCGATGGCCTCACTGCGCCGGACGTCTCCGATCCGCGAGTGGTGGAGTTCGTCGAGCTCATGAACGAGCACCGTGTCCAGGTCGGGTGCCCCGTACTCCAATGGCACGGACCCGCTGCCGACGTGGCCGAGGCCCACTCCGCGGACATGATCGCCCGGAGCTACTTCGCCCACACCAACCCGGACGGAGAGTCGCCCTTCGATCGCATGACTAACGCGGGCATCTCGTACGGCGGGGCGGCGGAGAACATCGCCTACGGGTACTACGACGCGGTCTCGGTCCTGCAGGCCTGGCTGGACAGCCCGGGCCACCGGGCGAACATCGAGAACTGCTCTCTCATGGAGCATGGGGTCGGCCTGGTCGACACGCACTGGACACATCTGTTCCTGACGTCGCCCTGACCCCGGCGACGATGTAGCCACCGAGCGGTGGCGAGGTGGTGGGTGCAGCCGTACCCTGTCCGTCCCTTTCGGACCGATCCACCTCCACCCCGCGCTCCATGCATCGTCGCACCTTCTCCGGCCTCGGCGAGGCCGTCGTGCTCGCTCTGCTCGCTACCGCCGCCGTGCCCGCCACGGGCCCCCTCCACGCCCAGGAATTGCCCCAGACCTGGCAGGAGCAGCAGAACTTCCGCTCGGGGCCCACGCCGTTCGAGCCCCTGATGGAGTTCTGGTACGAGCTCGACGCCATGAGCCCCATCGTGAACATGCGGCCACTGACCCACACGCTCCTCGATCGGGAGATGTACACGGTCACCATCGCCGACCCACCCATCACCAACCCCGAAGATGCGGTTCGTTCTGGGAAGACCATCGTGTTGCTCGCGCCGTCGGTGCACGGTGGTGAGGTCTCACCCAAGGAGTCGGTCCAACTGGTGGCGAAGGAGCTGGTGGCCGGTGACCTGACGGAGGTGCTCGACGACGTCATCGTGGTCGTCGTTCCCATCATCAACCCCGATGGCGGCGAGGTACGGCGACGGACCAACGAAGCGGGCTACGACATGAACCGGGACTACGTGAAGCTCGAGTCCCAGGAGATCCACGGCCTCGTCACACAGGTGATGAACGAATGGACGCCCGACATCCACGTCGACGGCCACCACGGTGGTTCGCCGCCCTACGTCATCACCTACCAGGGGACCTTGAATCCCGCCGCCGACGACGAGCTGCGCCGCTACCCCTACCAGAACATCTTCCCTCGGCTCCGTGAGGCCGTCGCCGCCGAAGGCTATCGCGCGTTCGACTACTCCGGCGTTCGGACGCAGGACGGCGAGCGGGGCTGGGGCTCCACTTCCGTGGAGCCGCGGAAGCATCATGTCTACACGGGCCTCACCAACTCCATCGGCATCCTCCTCGAGACTCCCAATGCCCGGACCCTCTTCCGGAACGGGACCTTGGAGGCGACCCCGGAGGACGAGCGCTACTACCATCAGATCCGTGGCGGCTTCCTGGCCACCAGCGAGATCCTGCGGGTCGCAGCCGAGAAGCGGGACGAGATCCGCTCGCTCACCACGGCCTCCCGCATGCGGGCCGTGGAGGCCGGTGCAGAGGGTGGCGATCCCATCGTCCTCGAGTACGAGCTCACCAATCGCGGCGACGAACCCGTCTGGATGCCCGACGAGAACGCCGCGGGGGGATACTCACTCCAGACGGTGCCGGTCTTCCTGGAGTGGGTGCCTACGCGCACGACGCCCCGGCCCGTCGGCTATGTACTGCCGCCTTCCATGGCGTCGGTCGTGCCCTTGCTCCAGGACCACGACATCTCGGTCTATCGGTTCCGGGCCCCGGCCACCCTCGACGCCGAGGTCTACTACGCCACCGACGTGAATCGGGACTCCTACTTCCAGGGTCACTACCTGAAGTCGGCCGAGGTGGAGAAGGCCACGGAGTCACTGGACGTGGCGCCGGGTTGGTTCTGGATCCCCAGCGCTCAATCCCGTGCGAACCTCATCAACTACATCCTCGAGCCGGAGACCGACGACAACCTCATCACCTGGGGATGGACGGACCACGTGCTGGAGGTGACGGAGGAGGGTGACGACGAACGGCAGCGGGTGCCCATGATGCGGATCATGAGCCACCAGTACCTTCCGGTCGTGGAAGTCCAGCCCTTCAACACGTACCAGAGGAATCGGTACTTCCGGCCCGGCTACTGATGGCCAGCGGTGGTGCTGAAGGGTCGGTCTACCCCCCGACCGTGTAACGCAGGCGCAACGGCTCGGGGTATCGGATGGGGCCCAGGGACGTCTGAACTGTGGGGAGCACCTCCACCATGACGTCCTTGGGCCCCCCGCCGACTCCGGCCAACGAGCTCGCCAACTCGAAGAGGTCGCGAGCGTTGCCCTCGTAGAACTCGACGAGGTTGAGACCGACACGCACGGGAACCTCGGTGGGCGCGCCCCGGGGCAGGACGATCTCGCGATCGAGAATGCCGCTCACCGTCTCCCTGTCTTCGAGGAAGAGCGTCCATGCCATCTCCACCAGACGGGCGTCGGCGTAATTGTCCGCCGGATTCACGGCGACGACATCGAGCTGCAGGTCCAGAGGAAGATCCCGATTGGCGACGGCGGCGGTGAGGGACGCGGCGTCCGCGAAGCTGAGGTCGCTGAAGGAGCGCACCCGCGCGAAGTCGACGCCGGCCAGGCGAACGTCCGAGACGCCGCGGAGGTCGAAGTCGACGTTCTGGAGCGCGCCGAGCTGCTGGAGGGTGGCGCAGCCGGACAGAAGTGTCAGGGCGACGAAGGGCGTCGCGTTTCGGAGGGTGGTCAAGCGAAGCATGCGTTCTCTGGATCAGGGTTTTGTACCAAGCTAAAGCGTCGCGAGAATGGCGCCGCGATCCAATGGCGGGCCGGCGATTCGGGTGCCGAGGGTTCGCCCTTGAACACGGGGCGCGTCTGCCTCGTATTGGATGTATAGCGTCGACGACCGCCAGGAGCCCCGATGTACACCACCTGCATGTTCTGCAATCGCTCCCTCGGGGCGAACGAGGTGGTGGAGCACTTCCCCGTGGGGCGGCGCCTCGCCTTCGATTCGGCCAGGGGGCGTCTGTGGGTCGTCTGCCGGAAGTGCGAGCGATGGAACCTCTCCCCCATGGAGGAGCGGTGGGAGGCGGTGGAGACCTGCGAGCGGCTTTTCCGGGAAACCCGCGTTCGGGCCTCATCGGAGAACGTGGGACTCGCCCGTCATCCCGAAGGCCTCGAACTGGTTCGCATCGGTGATCCCCTCCGTCAGGAGTTCGCGGCGTGGCGCTATGGAGATCAGTTCGGACGGCGTCGGAAGAAGGCGATGCTGTACGGAGCGGGAGCCGCCGTCGTATTCGGCGCGGTGGTCGTCGGCGGTGCCGTCACCGGGGTCGTCAGCGGCGCTGTCCTCGGTCAGTCGGGCAACTTCTTCAACCTGTGGATGAACGGCAGGACCCGGGTGAAGCTTCGCACCGATGACGGGCGGATCATCAAACTCAAGAACCCCGACCTCCTCGGGACGCGTCTCCGGGCTCCCGAGGGCGACGCCGGCTTCCGGGTCGAGGTGAGGAAAGGCAAGAAGAAGGAGTGGTTCGAGGGCCCGGAGGCAGAGCGCCACATCGGCCTCATCATGCCGGCCATGAACCACACCGGAGGGAAGGACCGGGTGGTGCAGGACGCGGTGACGCAGATCGAAGAACACGGCCATCCCGATGACTTCCTTTCGGATCTGGTGCAGGGCGACCGCTTCACCGACAAGAAGGGCGTGCCGGGGTACGTGAACAAAATGCCGAAGCCCACGAAGCTGGCGCTGGAGATGGCTCTCCACGAGGAGCAGGAGCGTCGCGCCCTCGAGGGCGAGCTCTGGCTCCTGGAGCGGGCGTGGGAGGAGGCCGAGGAGATCGCGGCCATTTCCGACGACCTCCTGCTGCCCGAGAGCGCACGAACGTTCATCGCCACGGAGAAGGCGAGCGGCGACGAACGGGCGTAACTGCGGCACTACCCCGTGCCAGAACGCCCGGGTGTCCCCATTATTGGCGTCCGCCATCAGCCAGAGCGTGTTGGACCCGCTCCGGCGTTCGTCGACCTGCCGGCCCCGTTGATACACATGACCATCGCACGCCCCACCGCGTTCCGACTCGCAGCGCTGCCCCTCGCCCTTTCCGCCACCCTGGCCCTACCGGTGGCCGATGTGGCGGCCCAGGAACGTCCCATGACCTTCATGGACGTCCAGCTCATGAACCGGGCCGGATCGTGGGCGCCCAGCCCCGACGCCCGGTGGATGCTGTACACGGTGACCACCCCCGACTGGGAGGACGCCGACTCCCAGACGGACATCCACATCGTCTCCATGGACGGCGGCGTCGCCTCGAGCCGACAGCTCACGTTCACGGACGAGGACGACGAGACGAGCCCGACCTGGAGCCCTGACGGGTCGCTGTTCGTGTTCGCCTCCGACCGCGACTCCGACGGTGGCGACGACCAGCTCTACATGATGCGCCCCGACGGTGGGGAAGGGCAGCGGATCACCGACGCCGAGCACGGGGTGTCGGGCTTCGACTTCAGCCCCGACGGCTCCTGGCTCGTCTATCGGAGCGGTGATTCCGGTCAGGAGCAGCTCCATCGGATGCTCGTGGCGGACCTCCCCGAAGCCGAGTCGACGGTGATCACCCATGGCGAGGCCGGCGTGGACCGGTGGGAATGGAGCGTCGACGGCGGGTCCATCTACTTCACCCGCCCCGACGACTTCGACGAGGCCGAGAAGGAGCGCATGGAGGCGGGCTTCACCGTGGACGTGAGGAACGCCGTCACGCCGTTGTCCAGCCTCTGGATCGTGGACGTCGCCAGCGGGACGGAGGACCAGCTCGTCAGTTCACCCGAGTACAGCGTGGAGAACTTCGAGCTGTCCCCCGATGGCCGGTGGATCGCCTTCACCGGCGGGTCGCCCAGTCGCTACGAGCGCAACATCACCGGAGCACGCCTCTACGGCGATCAGTACCTCATGGATCTGGCAACGAGCCGGGTGGAGCGCCTCACGGAGAACTTCGAGGTCGGCGAAGGGCAGGCGACGTTTTCGCCGGACAGCCGTCTCATCGCGTTCTCGGCGCCCGACGACCTGGAGCGGTACTCGATGACGGAGAACCGGATCTACCTCAGAGACGTCACGGCCCGGGGTGAGCCATTCCGCAAGCTCGGCTCGAACTTCGACCAGAGCCTCTCCGTGGGCTTCTGGTCCGACGACTCGAGCACCATCTACTTCAACACCGGCATCACCGTCACCAACCAGTTGTGGGCCCTGGACATCGCCGCCGACGAAGTCACGCAAATCACCCATGAGCGGGCCTCCCTCTCGGTGAATCGAGACGAAGACAGCGACGCCATCCTCATCAACTACCAGGACCCGGAGACGCCGCCCACGGTCTTCACCGTCGCGAGTCTCGACCAGGTCGCCGACCGGAGCCGCTGGACCCAGCTGGTGGACGTAAACCCACAGGTCGACGAGATCGCCCTCGGCCGTGAGGTGGAGGTCAACTGGACGTCCACCGACGGCAAGGAAGTCGGCGGGGTCCTCGTCTATCCGGTGGGTTACCAGGAAGGGACCCGGTACCCCCTCATCGTGGCCATCCACGGAGGACCGGCTTCGGCGGACGTACTCCGGTTCAACGGAGGGTACAGCGCCCAGGTCTACGCCGGGGCAGGGTATGCGGTCCTGAAGCCCAACTACCGGGGATCGCGCAACTACGGCAACGCCCACCGCACCGATATCGTGGGCGACTACTTCACGCTGGGCTACGACGACATCATGACCGGCGTCGACTACCTCATCGACGAGGGCATCGTCGATGGTGACAGGATGGGCGCCCTCGGATGGAGCGCCGGAGGGCATTGGTCCAACTGGATCCTCACCCAGACCGATCGCTTCAAGGCCATCAGCTCGGGCGCCGGGACGATGAACTGGATCAGCATGTACGCCCAGAGCGACGTCCAGCGTAATCGGCAGTTCTACGTGGGTGACGGTTTCCTCTACGAGGACTTCGACACCTACTTCGACCAGTCGCCGCTGAAGTACATCACGAACGCGAGGACGCCCACCATGATCCACGTTGTGGAGGGCGATCCCCGCGTTCCCAGCCCACAGTCCGTGGAGCTCCACATGGCCCTGAAGAAGCTGAACGTGCCCACGGAGCTCTTCATGTATCCGGGTCGCAGCCACGGCATCCCCGATCCCCGAAACCGCCTCGTGAAAGCAGTGAGCGAGATGGCGTGGATGGACCACTACGTCCGTGGGATTGGCGAGGGCTTCGAGTGGGAGATGGTGTTGAAGACCCTGGAAGAGGAGG
>JAYMFU010002234.1:0-34289 GCA_036784835.1 Phaeophila floridearum
TTCTTCAGCCCCTCGACGTCGATCCAGCTCAGTTTCCACTGTTTCAGCGGATCGCTCTCGCGCTTCATGAAGCGGCGCAGCTGTTCGGCGCGGCCCACGTTCAGCCAGAACTTGAACAGCCTGATCCCGTCATCGACCAGCGCCGCCTCGAACGGGATCACCTGGTGAAAGAAGCGTTCGCGCTCCACCTCGCTGCAGAAGCCGAAGACCCTTTCCACCACGCCGCGGTTGTACCAGCTGCGATCAAAAAACGCCATTTCCCCGGCCGTCGGCAGATGGTCGACATAGCGCTGGAAATACCACTGGCCGCGTTCGGTTTCGGTGGGTTTCGGCAATGCCACCACCCGCGCGCTGCGTGGGTTAAGGTTTTCGCGGAACCGTTTGATCGTGCCGCCTTTTCCGGCAGCGTCGCGACCCTCGAACACGATGACGATGCGTTCGCCGCTCTCCTGCATCGCCGCCTGCAGCTTGGCCAACTCGATCTGCAGGTTGTGCAGATCCTTTTCATAGACCTTCCGGGCCAGGCGCTCGGAATGCGGATAATTCGGGTTCAGGATCTCGCCCTTCTCGGCGCGCTTGATCGCGTTGCGGATCTCGGCCGGGGCCTCATCCTTGAAAAACGCGGAAATCGCGCCGTCGAATGGAAGATCCATGATCGCTGTCCTCAAAACCTTCGATAGGACGAATATGGGATGTTAATCGGGTTAACGCAATTCCGGGCGCGGGTGACGCGAGGGCGCTAGCGACCGATATCATTCTGGTCGAAGGGGGTGGACTGGTAGATCTGGTTGATCCAGTTGCCATAGAGCAGATGCGCGTGGCTGCGCCAGCGGTTGGTCGGCGGCTGGCCCGGATCGTTGTCGGGGTAATAGTTCAACGGCACCGCGATCTTTTCGCCCGATGCGACGTCGCGGTCATATTCCTGTTTCAGCGTATCGCTGTCATATTCGAAATGGTTGAAGATATAGAGCGCCCGATGCGCCGCATCCTCGACCAGGCAGGGCCCGGTGGCCCCGTCCGCCAGCAGCGTGGTCAGCCCCTCGACCTTGTCCAGATCCTCCTGCCGGATCTCGGTCCAGCGCGACACCGGGATGGTGCAGGCATCGGAAAAGCCGCGCAGGTAATGCGAGGTCCGGTCGAGATTCTTCAGCGGATAGATCCCGAACAATTTGGCCGGCAGCAGGTGTTTGGGCACGCCGTGAAAATAGTTGATCATCGCCATGCCGCCCCAGCAGACGCCGAAGGTGGAATGCACATGCGTCTGGGTCCAGTCGAAGACGCGGGTCAGCTCGTCCCAATAGGTCACCTCCGAGAACGGCAGATGCTCGATCGGGGCGCCGGTGATGATCAGCCCGTCGAACTTTTCCCCGGTGTCCTGCACCTCGGAGAACGGCCGGTAAAAGCTCTCCATATGTTCGGCGGCGGTGGTCTTGGTCTCGTGCTCGCTCATCCGGATCAGCGACAGCTCGATCTGCAGCGGCGTCGCGCCGATCAGCCGCGAGAACTGGATCTCGGTCTGGATCTTCTTCGGCATCAGGTTCAGCAACCCGATGCGCAGCGGTCGGATATCCTGCCGCGCCGCCTGGTCCTCGGACATGACCATCACGCCTTCTCGGGTCAGAACGTCATATGCGGGCAGGTCTTCGGGGATCTTGATGGGCATGGGTAAGGTATCTTGCCTGATGGAATGCCGTAGATAGTCCGGGACGGTCCGGAAGCCAAGAGGTGGGCGCCGGGTGGCCGGGCCGACCGGTTCAAAAGACTGGTAATGCATCGGAATCCGGCAGATATTTCACCTTACAGTCTGGCGTCGGAGGCAAAATATGGGGCGCGCGTTCCTCTTTCTTATCCTGCTGAATGCCAATCGGTATTATAAACGAGCCCCGGGCAAATCGCTTCGTTTTCGTATAATGTACATTATGAGCTATCTCCACTAAAATTCCCTTTTCCTGAAGTCTGTTGACTGCTCGGTGAGCATAATATCCGAAAGGCTCGAAGATATATGCATATGAAGCCTCACCAATAAGACTTCCTACAGGCACTTTTGTCATCTTCATTTCATCAGCATATTCTTTCGCTGGAAACTCCGCCGCTGATAGCCCGGCATACCGAAGATTAAACGCCAGTGGAAGCGTCCAGGAAGACACATCATAAAACAGACTATCCTCAAACTCTGTCCGCGTCTCAAACATAGCTTTGATCAAGCGGTATTGAGGCTGAGAAGTAGGTACTACATAAGCCCCTTCCAAAAAACGCTCCCCGGATTTTTGAATCTGACTTTTTACAGGGTAAATGTTGATATCATGCTGCGCAATCAATTCCCTCAAGTGATAAGCTCGCATCGGGTCTTTGGCATCACCAAAAACATAAGCCTTCACAGGATCCGCCTTAGCCAGATCTATGGCCTCCTCATAAAACTGCTTTTGATGTCTCAGTAATTCTGGCCTCAATTCATGTGCTGCCTTTAAGGTAGAAAATGAGGTGATCATATGATTCCTGATGGCAAAAGGAAAAGTAATCTTCCCAAACTGGGTCTCCTGAACATGCCCTCTGGCGCTGGCTTGCTCAAACAAAATTCCAATTGAGCCATTCAGATCAGGGTAAGTAGACCCCTTACCAATATAGAAATCATCATAATTTTCCTCAGAAAAGTAAAGCGAACCAATGCTATCAAGTGCTGCCGCATGGTATTCCGATATTCTCTTGGTCATTTCCACGTTACTCTGGGGGGTCATAGGTGACTTGCGAGAAGGCACACCAGGCTGAAAGAAGAAAGTGCTGTAGCTTCCCATTTCGTGATGGTCGGTAAGTACATTAGGCTTCCACTGATGAAACAGCCGGATTCTGCCTTTAGATTCCGGATGCTGGACGGGCATCCAGTCCCTGTTGAGGTCAAACCAATAGTGATTGGTACGACCGCCAGGCCACACTTCGTCGAACTCTCTCGCATTCGGGTCAGCAACCAGATTTTTAGATTTGTGTGAATTGACCCAGGTAGAAAATCGCTGAATACCATCCGGGTTAAATGCAGGATCTAATAATATGACCATTTCACTGAGCACCATTTCTAACCACGGATCTTGAGCTGCAGCTAAATAATAAGCCATTAATAGAGCAGCGTTAGCTCCGCTAGCCTCATTGCCATGAACGCTGTAGCCCATCCAATGGACCAATTTGGTTGCTGATAAGTCAAGTCTGGACTCTGGGTCAGTCAATTTCACATGCTGCTTTCGGATGTTCTCCAGATTAGCATGATTTTCAACGGAAGTAATCGTCAACATCACAAGTGGTCTGTCTTCGTGACTTCTCGCATATTCCGCTATTTGTACCCTGTCTGATGTCTCAGCAAGCGCTTTCATATAAAATACCAGTTGATCATGAGTGACATGCCACTCACCAACCTGATATCCCAGGAAATCCTGAGGTGAAGGAACTCGTTCATCAAACTCTGTGTCAGCTGGAAAATAGTAATCCAGACTTTGCGCCAGGCACGACAAAGTATTGAATAGGAAAAAAAACAAAGGGAATATTCTCATAGACTAATGCAATTCAATTTTATAACTCGTGGAGAAATTATGGGCAGGCTTTAAAATCGTAATTCCTTCTTTTTTCGTAAGGTCTCCATTGTGGTTTTGATGATCTGCTAATCCAAACCAGGGTTCTATACATACAAATGGAGAAGTCCGGCTCTTAGACCATATGCCTAAATACGGAAATCCCTTAAAGTAAAAAGTAAGCCATTTTCCAGTAGGGCTCTCGAGTGTAACTTCATCCGATTTCAAATCTTTTAACACCAAAGCATCTTTATCGAATAGCGAATCTGAAATGGGTAGTTTCCTTTGTGTCAGTTCTAAAGGCTCAGTTTTGCCAGAAAAATTACCATCCTGCAAAAGGTGGGCTTGCATCTCCTCATCCTTATTGAACTTTAACCAGTAGTCAGACCGTTTTTCTGATGGGCTTAGTGGGCAGTTAAAAGCCGGGTGTCCACCGATTGAAAAATACATATCTTCTTTACTTTGGTTGAGCACCTCATAAGTAGTCACCAGGGCTGATTCTTGCAGGTGATAGCTAATATTTAACTCGAATTCGAATGGGTATTTCTTCAATGTATCAGGGGAAGATTTCAGTTGGAAAGAGATGTCACTTTCTCCATGATGTTTCACACCAAATTCCAAATCTCTAGCAAAGCCATGTTGCCCCATCGAATAAGTTTCATCATTAAACTTATATCGATCATTTCTAAGTTTACCTACGAAAGGAAAAAGTACGGGCGTATGTCGGCCCCAATGAGCGGGATCCGCCTGCCATATGTATTCCTGCCTCCCCTTTTTCAAGCTGATCAGTTCGGCGCCTTTGGATTGGAATGAAGCTGATATTTTAGAATTGGCAATTTTCATATTCCTAAAAATAACAAAAGGTATCACAATGGGCTGCTCAATTCCAAATTACTATTGGCATATCCAAAGGAAAGTAAGCTAAATTTGCCCTGCGCTATGCAACCTGATTTCAGCAAGTTTCATCAACTATGCGAAACCAAAACTATTTTTCAATGATACGCCTAATCCTGATTGCGTTTTTTCATTTCTCATTATTGCACCTTTATGCACAAAAAGCGCCCACCCAAAACATAAGGGGTCAAGTCACTGATGGACAATCTGAATACCAACTTATCGGTGCCACAGTCATAATATGGGACAATGAAACGGGTTCAGCAACCAAACTTAATGACGAAATAGTAGGTACGGTGACCAACGCCAATGGCCAGTTTCGGTTGGAAGGCATCCCCATTGGAAGGTATTCGCTCAAATTTTCCTATGTAGGCTACAAAGATCGAATTGTCGACAATGTCCTCCTGGTCGTGGGGAAGGAAACGGTGGTCAATGTAGCGCTTGAAGAATCCGTTTTCCTGGGTGAAGAAGTGGTGATTTTTGCAGACAAGACTGAACCACTCAACGAAATGACCATGATCAGCTCTCGTCAGTTTTCGGTGGAAGAAACGGGAAGGTATGCCGGTAGCAGAAACGATCCAGCGCGGATGGCAGCCAATTTTGCGGGAGTCAGTGGCAACAACGACAGCCGAAATGATATCATAATACGTGGCAATAGTCCGACCGGGGTGCTCTGGAAAATGGAAGGGCTGCCCATTGGTAATCCCAATCATTTTGGGTCTTTGGGAACAACAGGTGGGCCCGTGTCCATGATCAACAACAATGTGTTGGCGAATTCAGATTTTCTGACGGGAGCATTTCCTGCCGAGTATGGCAATGCCAACGCCGGAGTGTTTGACCTGAAGATGCGTAAAGGCAATAGTGACAAACGTGAATACCTCGGACAAATTGGATTCAATGGTTTTGAGCTGGGAGCCGAAGGTCCTTTTTCGAAAAATCATGACGCTTCCTACCTGGTCAATTATCGTTATTCCACATTAGGGGTATTTAAGGAGTTAGGAATGAATTTTGGTACAGGCGTGGCTGTTCCAGACTATCAAGACCTATCTTATAAAGTCAATGTCCCCACCAAAAATGCAGGTGTTTTCTCAGCTTTCGGTGTGCTGGGCAAAAGTGACATCTCTTTTCTGGACAGTGAAGCCGACACGACCAATCAGGGAGACAATGATTTTTATGGTCAGGATGGGTATGATGCTTATTCAGAATTTAGCAGTTATAACCTTGGATTCAACCATCACTTTTTCCTCAACAGTCAGACCTATTTCAAAACCGGCGTGGCTTTTTTGAGCAGCAACAACATGTATGCGCAGGATTCCCTCGGCTATGTGATTCAAAATAATGATACTACCGGCAGAATTGACCCGGGAAACATCAACCGGACTTTTGAAGGCACCAATAAGGAAAATCGAACGGTTATCAGCTTACAGTACAATAACAAGCGAGACGCCAAAAACACCATTCTTTTCGGCTCCTATATTCATTTGGTGAGTTTCGACTATGACGAGCGCGGCTGGGAACAGCACAGGGGCTGGGTGGAATACCGACAGTTAGACGACCTAAGCGTGCTGGTGGAAGGGTACGGCCAATGGCTCCATAAATTCTCCGATCGGTTCTCCATTAACTCGGGGCTTCATTACCAGTTCTGGAAATTCAATGGATCTCAGGTGTTAGAACCAAGGGTGGGTGCCAAATATGCTTTTAGCCAGGGACAATCCCTTAATTTCGGATATGGGCTACATGGACAAATTCTGCCTTTGGCCATTTATACCGTTCAGACAGAAGTGACTCCTGGCAATTATGTTCGCACCAACAAAGACCTGAAAATGACCAAGAGTCATCATTTTGTTTTGGGTTATGAACGCAGCTTCGGGCGTGATTGGCGTGTTAAGATGGAGACCTATTACCAAAATCTATTTGATGTACCCGTCTCAGAAAACCCTTCTTCTTTTTCGATGCTCAATTACGGAGCTGATTTTGGCTTTCCTGAGCAGGACAGCCTGGTCAATAAAGGCACGGGACACAATTACGGCCTGGAGTTGACAGTAGAGAAATTTCTGTCAAATGGCTATTATACTTTGCTCACTGGGAGCTTGTTCAATTCCCAATACCAGGGAAGTGATAATAAACAACGCAATACGGCTTTTAACAATAACTACGTGGTGAACCTACTTGCCGGCAAGGAATTTCAGATCAAACCAAGACTGACCCTGGCAATGGACTTTCGCATAACAGTGGCGGGAGGGTTACCTTATTCCCCGATCGATTTGGATCAGTCAAGACTGGAGGGGAGAACAAGCAGAGATCAAACAAGGGCCTATTCCAGGTCTTACCAGGACTATTTCCGCGCAGATGTAAGAACTTTTCTTCGCTTGCAGGGGAAAAAAGCCACACAAGAATGGGGTATAGATATCCAAAACATCACCAATCGGCAAAATATTTTTGCGGAAAACTACAGTCGCACGACGGACCAAATTGTAATTATCAATCAGATTGGATTCTTCCCTGTGCCTCAGTACCGAATCTTGTTCTAATCTATTTGGTAGAGGAAAGTTCTTTTATAAAAGAACGGTTTATTTCATCATCTCCAATTCAAGACATAATTTTTGATTCAAATACGCTGAAAAGTCCACTTGACAACCTTTCTGGAAATCAAATAAGACCAAAAGTCCACTTTTCGGCTTGTCTAGCCGGGAAATGTACAGAAAAATCCGTTTGACGGATGGAAGTGAAAATGAGGCAATCCTTCATTATCTGTACTCAAATAAACAAAAGAGGTGTCATCACCACAGTAATATTGAACAGTCGCTGGCTCATTTTCAAGGACCTGAATAACCTCCCTTTCCTCTAAAGGTAAAGGCTTTCCAATTTCTAAATCAAAATGAGTGCGTGCTACCATGCATATCACAGCTAAAAAAGAATGTAGTATTTGAAATTTTCGTGGTTCATTCCTTTTTAAACAACTCTATTCGTGATTCGGAACTTTCAATGGTCAGCCAATTATCTTCCAGCCTCATCCCAAAACCTGCCACTTCTGAATCCCCCCAGCCTAAAAATTTCAACATATAAATTTGGAATTGATAGAACTCACGAGTGGAATTTGACCAGCCTAAAATACATTCCCCAGGCGTAAAAAACATGCTATCACTTTGAACGCTATTTAGAGCGTACCCAAAAAAGCATCCGTTGAAAGGCCCGTCCAGATGATACCATTCTTTGTTGTCATCATAATATTCAAATACTCGTCGATCATGAAATTGAAAGGTAAGGTCATTGATCTCGCAGGGAGGAAAAACAACGTTATCGTCATCGACAAATCTGTATATCGACCAACTCCCAGTCAACCTATCTATCTGAGTGTCCATATGTACAGAATCAACTTCGCAAACCACTTTCTCAAAAGAATCCCAAACAAAGGGGTAGAAGCCATCAGGCAAAGTATCTCTTTTATGAAATGCCACCACCTTACCAGAAACCAACAAAGGAATATGCATATTCTGAAATAAAAAGTCTGGACGGCAGGCTCCCGAGGCATCGTTTATGTAAAGATTTCTATCCAGAAAAAGGCTGTCTAAAAATGATACAGAATGAATGAGCAAATCTTCTATTGGTTCCTGTTCCAATCTCAAATAAACAAAAGAGGTGTCCTCACCACAGTAGTATCGAACTGTTGCCGGTTCATTTTCGAGTACCTGTACCACATCACGAGCTTCAAAAGGCGGAGTTTGCGTGGATTCCATAACATCCTGTACATCCTGATGGCAGCTTACAGCAAATATCAATGTGGCAAAAAAGAGCAAAAATATGAATTTAGTATAGATCATAGCAGTAACTGGAATTTATGTAATTTACAGGCTAATCAATAGTCTGTGAAAAGATTTATTTTAGCTATCTAATCAACTGCCTGTTATGTCTCGATTGCCACATGAAACTAAGCCGACCTGGCTCACCGAACTCCAGCAAAAAAGCTGGGAGCCCGAAATACTGCTTTCAGGAATCGTGCTGTACGGATTGTTCAAGGCACCTGGTCTGCTTGATCAGTTAATGGAATTTGTGGATCTCAACCTATATGGAAGCAGCTTCACTGATCTGGACAATCTGGTAGCTCTTGTCAAAATCGCCCTCTACTGGCTTACATTTGGCCTTATACTCCACCTCATCAGTCGAGGAATTTGGGTCGGAATGGTAGGGCTCAGCTTTACCTTCCCTGGCGGAATTGACAAGGATAAACTCAAAGTCAGCCCAAAATTTAGCAACAATCTGGACAGGATTCCTACTATGGAAAAAATTATCCTGAACCTGGAAAAAGTCTGCAGCTCCTTGTTTGCACTCTCTTTCATGATGTTCATGATGATAGTTGGGAGCTATTTCTTCTTCCTGGTCACGCTCTTCATTCCCATAGTCGGTGTTGTATTTTCTCTGGGCATTGAGAACACTACTGAACCAATTATCGCGGGCTTAAAAATTTATTCATATGTCATTCTTTTCATTGGGTTTGTCGGTTTGATAGACTTTCTGACTTTGGGTCTACTCAAGCGGCTCAATTGGTTCAGCAAGGTTTACTATCCCGTATATCAGATCATCAGTGCCTTGACTTTAGCTAGGTTTTACAGACCTATTTATTACACGCTTATCTCCAATTTCAGTCGTTGGAAAATTGCTGCCTTTCTGGTCGCTTTCGTAGTTATCAATCTCTATATCATGAATAGTTATTCCAACTCCAATGTGCCTGGGGAGTCATGGAGTAGATTGGAATTCTGGAACGGTCAATTTGGCACATCGGCCTTTAGCGGATATTATGATGATCAAAACGGTGATTTTCACTCTGTGCAGGCTCATATCCAATCCGATATTATTTCTGAAAATACCATTCGATTATTTACAGTACTCGGAATTGGTCGTGAGGATTCAATTAGGAAATTTTGCAACTATGACTCGCTGATAGCACTGGACACTGCCAGAAAATATATTCAAATTCATTGCGTATCGAGCTTCTATCAGGTATTGCTAGATGGCGAAAAGGTCGAAAATCTCACCTGGAAGTTTCACTTTAAACAAAAAACCAATCAGCGGGGAATCCTCAGCTATATTGACATAACAGATTTGCCAGCGGGCAATCATATGCTAGAGGTGAAAGGGCCAGATGAAATGTACAAATACAACTATGCTCAGATTCCTTTCTATAGAGAATTGAGCAATGATGGTTATTATCTCAATCCTGCAAAATCCAAATCAAAGGAAGAGGAATACCTCCAATTGAAATCAATTTTGCCCAAATAATCACTTTTTTCCCGCCATGCCTTTGAGCTGCATGATTTCTTTGGGGGCGAGATGTCTAAACTTTCCTCGCGGCAGATTTTTCTTAGTGAGCATCGCGAACATGACCCGATCGAGTTTTTCGACCCGATATCCTACATGCTCAAAAATTCGTCTCACAATCCGGTTGCGTCCAATGTGAATTTCGATCCCCAATACTTTGTTGTCATCTCCTACTATCGCCATCTCATCAGGCACAGCAAGACCATCTTCCAGCTCTACACCTTTGAGAATATCGTCAAAATCATTCTTCGTAATGGGCTTGTCAAGTGTCACCTGGTAAATCTTCTTCACCCGGTGTGATGGATGTGTCAGACGCTTGGCCAGGTCCCCATCGTTGGTGAGTAAAAGCAGGCCGGTGGTATTTCGGTCGAGCCTTCCTACAGGATAAATTCTCTCCTCACAGGCATCTTTCACAATTTGCATCACCGTACTGCGACCTCTTGGATCAGTTACAGTGGTAATATAGCCAGAAGGCTTGTTGAGCAATACATACTGGAGCTTCTCAGCGGCTAGCACTTTGCCATTGTAAACCACTTTGTCAGATCGATTTACTTTATAGCCCAGCTCTGTGATCACCTCATCATTTACTTTGATCTTCCCATCAGCGATGAGTTGATCTGCCTCTCGTCGGGAGCACACTCCTGCATTAGCGATATACTTATTGAGGCGCACTTCTGAGGTTTGCTCTGGTTGCTCTGGAGCTTTTGCCTCGTAAGGCTTGCTGGTTTTGTTAGGCTTCTTTCCCTTCATTCTTCGTTCTCTTCTTTGCCTATTGTATTTTCTTCCTGCACAAAATCTTTGGGGGTAGGCAGATCCCTGATGTTGTTAATGCCGAAATAATCCATAAAGTCCTGGCTGGTACCATAGAGCATCGGTTTGCCAATAGTATCTGCTTTGCCTTTGATCTCAACAAGGCTTTTTTCCAGGAGCTTGTTTACCGCATAGTCACAGTTCACGCCACGAATTTGTTCTATGTCCGTTTTGGTAATAGGCTGCTTGTACGCAATGATCGCAAGAGTCTCCATGGCCGAATTAGAAAGCCTCTTTTTGGATTGTTGCTTAAGTAGAATACTAATACTTGCCTGATAGGCTGGTTTAGTTAAAAACTGGTAACCCCCTCCGCTCCTGACAAGACCAAAAGAATACTCATCAGCCTGATACTTTTCATCCAGACTGGCAATACCTGCAGCAATGTCCTCTGCTGGCACATCTGCCTCAAACATTTCTTTCAGGCAAGTATGAATTTCTTCTTCAGAAATCGGTTTAGGCGAACAAAAAATCAACGCCTCAATGTGGTTTGCCAGGTAATCCACTATTTATTGCTATTGAGTTTAGCCTCAATAGAATGCATGGTGTGAGGTACCGCCCTCAATCTTTCCTTACTGATCAGTTTGCCTGTGTCTATGCAAATACCATAAGTCCCATTCTTGATCCTGACCAAAGCATTCTCCAGGTTATTGATAAACTTCTGCTGTCTACCTGCCAGAGTACTTAGGTGTTCTTTTTCATCCGTGTCAGCACCGTCTTCCAGTGTTTTTACAGAACTATAATTTGAATCCGTACCTTCATCGGTATTACGCGTCAGCGATCCTTTCAAAATATTTAATTCCTCCTTCGCTTTCGCCAATTTAAGATTAATCAGGTCTTCAAACTCCTTAAGTTCTTCTTCAGAATATTTCGTTTTTTCGGCCATGTGAATGTTTCTGTTTACTTTTATAAAAATATGCGCTAAAGTAACACAACCATATTAGATAATAAAACATGATTATGCTCTGGAAAAATTCAATAAAATTCTTCCTTCTCATTCTTGCAACGATACTTATTGCCTGCGAGAATGATACAACCAAACATAATACTGAGAAAGTTCCAGAAGACAAAATAGCTGTGGTAATACATGGCGGAGCGGGAACGATCAGGCGTGAAAATATGGATTCGCTCACCGAATCGGCTTACCGCGCTCAGCTAAAAGAGGCCCTCGTTACCGCCTATGGTATTTTGGATGAAGGTGGCTCTAGTTGTGAAGCCATTCAGGCTGCCATTGTATTAATGGAAAATTCACCATTATTTAATGCCGGCAAAGGTGCGGTCTTCACTGCAACAGGAGAAAACGAACTGGATGCAAGTATTATGCGAGGCGATGACCTCAATGCGGGCGCAGTTGCGGGTGTGAAAACAATCAAAAACCCTATCCTGGCGGCTTACCAGGTCATGGTGAACTCTCCACATGTCATGCTGGCAAGAGATGGTGCTGAACTTTTTGCGACCGAACAGGGTCTCGAGATGGTCGATCCAGAATACTTCAAAACGGAAAGAAGGGCAAAGCAGCTGGAAAAAATCATCAAGAAGGTCGAAAAAGAATTTGGGACGGTTGGTGCTGTAGCTGTAGACAAAGAAGGCAACATCTGTGCGGCTACTTCCACAGGGGGAATGACAAACAAAAAATGGGGACGGATCGGAGATTCACCGGTAATTGGGGCTGGTACTTATGCCAACAATGAAACCTGTGGTTTTTCAGGAACCGGACATGGAGAGTTCTATATTCGGATTGCAGCTGGTCACGATGTATCTGCTTTGATGCAGTACAAAGGGCTTTCAGTGCAACAAGCCGCTGATGAAGTAATGAATAAACTTTCTGACATGGGTGCGCCAGGAGGCATGATTGCGCTGGATAAACATGGAAATATTGCCATGCCATTCAACACTCCAGGAATGTATCGAGGCTATCTGAGGAAGGGGGAAGATCCGGTAATCAAAATATACGGTGACGAATAATTACCTGGAGTGCCAGTAGGACCAAAGGATCAATACCGGATGTATGAGAACAAGCCTCATCCAGCCAATCCACGGCGACACACACAAATCACCAAGACAACTGCCTTCCTGGACGAAATAAACATGTGAAGGAACAAATGCTAAAAGCATGGCGATGATACCCCAGGAGGCATATTTCCGTGATGCCGGAAAAACTAATCCAAGAGCCAGGACCATCTCAATTGTGCCGCTTAGAGAATTAATTAGGTTATGGAAGGGCAGGTAATCAGGAATAAGCGGGAGGTAAAATTCCGGATTGATGAAATGATTCAAGCCAGCAAAGGCGTAGAATACCACCATTGCTAACAGACTCAGTCTTTTAACTGGTAAGTTTCCAACCATGGTGATGTACATCTTTTAGAATCAGGAAAAAAGGAACCCACCAAATCAGGTCATTGGTAATGAGCGTGTATCCAAAGCCTGCAGACACGTCTCCTTTCAAATAATTCATCACAAAGCCTACCGGCCCAAAAATCTTACCTAGAAACCCTACAGCGACTATCGGCCAATGCCGGATGGGGTCGTAGCTCGCCCACCAGTAGCCTAGTCCGTATACCCCAATGACCATTCCCATTCCTTGCCAAATTGTAGGGTGTACAGGTGGCGCCATATTCACCAACTCGAAAAATTGTAAAGGAAAGAGAACCGCCCAGGCTCCCCAGACCATATTATAGATGGCCGCAATTTTCAAAACGGTATTTTGCCATGATTTCATGGCGAGATAACAGGATGTTCTCAGGAAGGTTTAAAAAAATAACCGAGGGTTTTTTGAAACATAATGCATGATTAAACAACTCCCTCGGCTACTAGCAACATCGCTTGGATGTTGTAAGTGTGAAACACCCGGAGATCTTTTTACCCTACAAAATGTAAAAAATAAAAAAGCCAAGGGGTTTGAAACATAATGCGATTAAACATAGAACCCTTGGCTTTTAATCCTCAGGCCCCAAAACTAAGCAGGGTATTGAGAATTCAAAGGCTTTGATCAAAAAGAATTTAATTAAGCAGATTTTGCCACTCTGGGTGGTCATCGATATATTTTTTGGCAAATTCGCAGGAAGGCTTCACTTTCAGGTTTTGTTCATCGGCAAATTCCAAAGCGCTTTCAACCAATTGTCCCCCTAGACCGAATGCTCTTGACTCTGGCGGCACGTTGGTGCTGAGCAGTTCCATAAGCTCATCGCCTTGCCTGTCGTACCTCAGCTCGGCAGTTCCGCCCTTCACTTTGATAAAGAAAAACTTGTTTAGCAAATCGTGATTAATACGTAAATGTCTTTTTGTAGTACTCATATATAGGCCCAACTAGTCAGCGGATATATTGTTATATTCAAGCCTGTAAACCGATGGATCATGTGCTACGATGTACGATATTTGACCAAGAGAATTAAAAAATATGCAGAACATGCAGGAGGCAACCCTGATGAAGTCTCTCGTATGGAAAATCAGCTGAGAGTTTTCAAGGAAGCAACTGGTGAGGTGTACCATACCACCGCATTTGACCACTGGAAACTGCCTGTTATTACTGCCAGCGACCCTGGTAATTTTCATTTTTTTCAGTGGGGATTGATCCCTCATTTCGTCAAAGACCTGGCCCACTATTATGACAAATATGCTACCCGATATTTGAACTCACGCATCGAAACGCTCTTTGAAGAGAAAATATACAATCCAAAATTGAAGCGTGAACTAGAGAATCCATTTTATCGATCAGCGGTGGACCGACGCTGTGTGGTGGTGCTGGATGGATACTATGACTGGCACTGGCAAGGGAAAAATTCCTATAATTTTCATATTAAGCTTAAAAGTGAAGAGCCGATGTACATCGCCGGTATTTGGCGCTCGTGGAAAAGCAAATCGGCAAATGAAGAGGTAGATACACTGAGCCTGGTTACCACTGACGCTAATCCACTGTGCAGAAAAGTCCATAATCGCCCAAAAGCCAGTGAAGGTCCAAGACAATTGGCCATGCTGGATACAGCATCACGTGAAGCCTGGATGGATATAGATTTATCACCAGAGCAGCTACAAAAAGAAATCAAAGTGTTTCCAGAGCAAGAAATTGAAGCTTTTCCGGTCAAAAAACTTTTCCGACAGGAAGGCAGGAGACGTATTCCTCTCAATGATGAATCATGCACTCTGGAAAAAAACTTCCCAGAACTAAAGTGGAACCGGCCTGATGAACCCCAACAAGGCAGTTTGTTTGGCTAATAAAAATCTTCAGCAAAATTGATCAACGTCAATAATCTCAAACGCATGATTCTTTAAATTGAGCTTTCAATTTAATTTTAGAGATATCATGACCGACACTTCTTCCGATGAAAATTTCAGCTATTCCAAAGAACTCAAAAAACTTCACGTAGAACTCGTACACCTCCAGTCCTGGATTAAGAAAAAAGGCCTCAAGGTGGTCATCATCTTCGAAGGCCGGGATGCATCGGGTAAAGGAGGGGCGATTAAGCGCATTACCGAACCGCTCAATCCACGGGTAAGTAAAGTGGTAGCGCTGGGCGTTCCTACAGAAAGAGAAAAAACCCAATGGTACTTTCAGCGGTATGTTCCACATCTGCCTGCAGCAGGTGAAATGGTCATTTTCGACAGAAGTTGGTACAACCGTGCCGGAGTAGAAAAAGTGATGGGGTTCTGTACCGCAGATGAGTACGAGGAGTTTTTGCGTTCGTGTCCGGAGTTCGAGCGAATGATCGTCAGGTCAGGCATTATCCTTCTCAAATACTGGTTTTCGGTGAGTGACGAAGTGCAGGAGGAACGCTTTAAGGAAAGGATCACCAATCCCCTCAAGCGCTGGAAGTTCAGCCCAATGGACCTGGTCAGTCGGGAAAAGTGGCTGGAGTATTCCAAGGCTAAAGACGACATGTTTGCTTACACAGACACTAAGCAATGCCCCTGGTATGTGGTGAATGGTGACGATAAAAAACGAGCACGATTGAATGTGATTGCCCACCTGTTAAGCCAAATACCATATGAAAAATCAGAATTCAACGATATCGAACTTCCTGCACTTCCGCAGGACCGCAACTATCTGAGGCCACCTGTAGATTACCAAACTTTTGTACCAGAAGTGTTTTGACGGATAAAATCTTTTGGGTTAAGTGAGAACATTGAATCCTTTCACGAGTTTTGACTAAGATTGCGATTCAATTTTTTACCCACATGAAATCTATCCCTGAGCTGCAGGAACTTATCCAGAAAGAAATCGATCAACTCGATTTTAGTGGAGAACCCCAAAATCTTTATCAACCAATTAGCTACATTCTGTCGCTTGGTGGCAAGAGAATGCGTCCATTATTGGTCTTGCTAGGCCATCAGCTTACCAATGGGCAAGTGGAGAAAGTTGTGAAACCTGCACTCGCGGTAGAAGTTTTTCACAACTTCACGCTGATGCATGACGACATTATGGATGAAGCCCCTCTGAGAAGAGGTAAGCCCACCGTTCACGAAAAATGGAACAGCACAGTGGCCATTCTCAGCGGAGACACCATGCTTGTGAAAGCATATGACCTGTTGCTGGAGCTGCAGCCGGAAATCCTACCTGAAGCTATCCGCTTATTCAATCGTACGGCAGTGGAAGTGTGTGAGGGGCAGCAAATCGACATGAATTTTGAAGAAAGGGATCATGTGGCAGTGGATGAATACCTCAATATGATCCGGCTCAAAACGGCTGTCCTACTCGGTTTCAGCCTTGAATTTGGTGCCTTGATGGGCGAGATGTCAGAATCTGACCGAAAATTACTCTATGATGTAGGCGTGAAAATGGGTGTTGGTTTCCAGCTGATGGATGACCTGCTCGACGTTTATGCTGATCAGAGCAAGTTTGGAAAACAAGTTGGTGGTGACATCATTTCCAACAAAAAGACTTATCTGCTGATCCGGGCTTTGGAACTGGCTAGTGGATCAACAAAAAGCGCACTGGATCATTGGCTGTCACTGGAAGATTTTGATCCGGCAGAAAAAGTGATGGCAGTGACCGAAATATACAACCAACTCGGCATCAAAGAACAAACAACTGCATTGATGAACCAGTACTTCGATGAGGCATTCGAATTACTGAATAGGCTGAAAGCCGATGATGAAGGCAAAAATACATTGAGGCAATTTGCCCTTCAGCTTATGAAAAGAGAGAAATAACATGACCACAATTACACTCATTATTATCGTCGTTACTGTTGCTGTAAGCCTTTGGGCATTCAATAATGCAGAGGTCTTCCAAAAGACACTGATGAACCCATTTATGGTTTTCAAAAAGAAAGAATACTGGCGGCTGATTACTTCTGGTTTTATTCATGGCAGTTATATCCATTTGGGTTTTAACATGTTTACTTTCTACTTTTTCGGCAGGCTGGTTGAGGTTGTATTCAAGCAAATCATTGGGCCGGGGAGCAGTATTGTTTTCATCCTTTTCTACCTGTCCGCACTTGTTGTGTCTGACTTGCCCGGTGCCTGGAAAAAGAAAGAATTCATCAATTACAACAGCCTGGGAGCAAGCGGAGCAGTTTCAGCCATGGTATTTGCCAGCATCATTTATTTCCCCTTAGAAAAAATATACCTCTTCGGACTCATAGGGATACCAGGGTTCATATTAGGAGTTATTTACATATTCTATTCCTACTTTCAGGGTAAAAACATGAGTGATAACATCAACCATGAAGCACATCTTTATGGAGCGATTTACGGTGCTGTCTTTGCTATTGTGGTATTCCCACAAGCCGCACCGAGATTCATTGAACAGCTTAGTCAGTTCAGAATTTTCTAAACCTATTACGCCGAAAAGGCGTTATTTACCTCCCCTAAAACATTAAACCCAATGAATGAATCAATAGCGATCAACTATCAGAAATTGTCTTTTGATGAAATGGCTTTAGAAGATCAGCAGCTTGTTGGTCAGGCAAAATCGGCTATGGATGGAGCCCATTCGCCATACTCTAACTTTCAGGTAGGAAGTGCGGTAGAGCTCGCTGATGGAAAGGTAGTCACTGGTAATAATCAGGAAAATGCAGCTTATCCATCAGGGTTGTGTGCCGAGCGTGTAGCCCTATTTGCAGCCAAATCACAAACCAGGCAGCCCATAAGGGCCATATCAGTAGTGGCTCGCAACAGTCAAAAAAAACCTGCTGATGCCTTTAGCTGTGGAAACTGCCGGCAGGTGATGCTGGAATATGCAGCGCAGCAACCCACCCCTATCAAGGTGATCATGAGCGACCAAAATGAAAATTACATTGTGCTGGAAGATGTTCGGCAATTATTACCATTCTCGTTTGAAGCCAAAAACCTCGCATAGCTTATCACGCAGATGTAAAAAGCTTTGACTTTTAACTTCGTGGCATTATTCTCTGTATGACGAATTTCGACTTACTTTGCGGACTAAATTTGAATGACTCATGGAAAGCGAAAAAAGAGAATCACTAAACTTTATAGAGCAGTTGATTGAGAACGATCTGAAATCTGGCAAACACGAGCAGATACAGACGCGCTTTCCCCCTGAACCAAACGGCTACCTGCACATTGGTCATGCCAAATCCATTCACCTCAACTTCGGGTTGGCCAAAAAATACAATGGCAAATGCAATCTGCGTTTTGATGATACCAACCCGGAGAAAGAAGATACAGAGTATGTAGACTCCATCAAGAGCAACGTGAAATGGCTCGGTTTTGACTGGGATGGTGAGTACTATGCATCGGATTATTTCCCGAAATTATATGAATTGGCCGTTCAGCTGATCAAAAAAGGCAAAGCTTATGTAGACGATCTGACCAAGGAAGAGTGGAATGAGATCAAAGGAACGCCAACTGTTCCTGGTAAAGAAAGTCCGTTCAGAAACCGGTCTGTTGAGGAAAACCTCCTGCTTTTCAAAGAAATGAAGGATGGGAAATATGAGAACGGCATGAAAGTGCTTCGAGCAAAAATTGACATGTCCTCTCCCAACATGCACATGCGTGACCCGGTGCTTTACAGAATCAAGCATGTGGCACACCATCGCACAGGCAATGACTGGTGCATCTATCCTTCTTATGACTTTGCACATGGACAGTCCGACAGTATTGAGCACGTTACACACTCGCTATGCACACTTGAGTTTGAAGTTCACCGTCCTTTGTATGAATGGTTGATTCAGGAGTTGGAAATATTCCCTTCCAAGCAAACAGAATTTGCAAGGTTAAACCTCAGTTATACAGTAGTGAGCAAGCGAAAGCTGCTGGAACTGGTAGAAGGAAAATATGTAGCTGGCTGGGATGATCCTCGCATGCCCACCATCTCGGGAATAAGAAGACGTGGGTTTACCCCGGAGGCGATAAAAAACTTTGTGAAGAAAGTGGGTGTCGCCCGTCGAGATGGCATCACCGATGTGGCATTGCTTGAACATGCCGTACGAGAAGATCTAAATAAAAAATCGCATCGCGTTTTCGGGATTCTTGACCCTGTGAAGCTGGTCATTACCAATTGGCCAGAAGGCAAAGAAGAAATGATGTCTGCGACCAACAACCCGGAAGATGAGTCAGCAGGAACAAGGGACATGCCTTTCACTGGAGAGTTGTACATCGACCGTGCCGATTTCAAAGAAGATCCTCCAAGCCCACGCAAGTGGTACCGATTAGGGCCAGAGCGTGAAGTGCGTCTGAAATATGGCTACATCATCAAGTGTACTGGATATGACAAAGATGAAAACGGAGAAGTCTCAACTATCTATGCGGAATATGATCCTGAGACGCGAAGTGGACAAGACACAAGCGGTAAGAAGGTAAAAGGCACGTTAGGCTGGGTATCAGTGCCTCATGCAGTAAAATCAGAGATCAGACTATATGATCGCCTTTTCCAGACTGAAAACCTCAACACCATCGAGGATGACTTCAAAAACCACCTGAACCCCGATTCCCTGGAAATCAACACGAAAGCGGTGTTGGAGCCTTCCTTGAAAAATGCGAAAGTGGGTGATCAGGTGCAGTTTGAGCGGATCGGATATTTTAGAGTGGACGAAGACAGCACATCCGACCAATTGGTCTTTAACCGAACCATCACTCTGAGGGATAACTGGAAATAGTTTCGTGGATTTGTGACTGGTGACTTGTGATTGGTTGAATTGTTAAAAAGTTGACTGGTTGAATCGATATACAAGACTTCCGAAGTTTTAGAAATGCGGACAGCCAGTCTTCGGAAGTCTCTAAAGCGAGGATTCGGGGTGTTTGTGATTAGTGGATTGGTGATTAGTGGATTAGAGACTTGTGATTAGTTGAATTGTTGAAAAGTTGACTTGAATCGACACACACAAGACTTCCGAAGTTTTGGAAACGAGAATTTGTGACTTGTGAATTTAGTGATTTGTAATTGGTGGAAAAGTTGACTGGTTGAATGTTCGGAATGAAAACGCATTGCTTTTGCTCTGCACTTTAGTGCAGTGAACTGATAAGAAGAGAACCGGCTTTAGCCAGGGAAAAGAGGGCGCAAAGGAGTTAGATACAGCTAACAGCTATGAACATCCAGTCAATGGTGATTAGTGACTGTAGGGATTAGTTATTGGTTGACCCGTTGATTGGTTAACTGGTGGGAATGTCAAACTTTCTGTATCGTCATTCCCTGGCGCTTTGAGGAGCTTCTGCTTAAAGCAGACTCGTAGGCTTTCCATTCGAATCTCGCTATTTAGAAATGGGTGAATTGTCAAATCTGACTTGGCGTCATTTTTTGATTACATCGATCCGGCTGCAGTGAAACGGAGAAGTATGGAATGATTCATAAAGGGTAAACTCAGTTATTAATAACTTGTGTACTCTCAAGAAAATTGCGGTTATCTGGTTAATGAGTTTAGAGATCAACCATTAGCCACTTTCACAAAAGCTCGTTTAATAGCCCCATTCTTTTCAATAGCTTTGACCTCAATGACTAAAGGATGAGAAGCGTAATGAAAAACCTTAGAATGGATTTTCTTAATATAGCCAACAGTTTGACCTTCTTTGACCACTTTCACTGCTCTGGAATCGTGCATGTTGTCTGATTCCAGCTCGTATGAAAGCTTTTCACCAACTTCCAATGAATCAACAGGGAGTTTATTCAAGGACAATCCTGCCAAGTCAGTTAGAAATCTAAGGTTTTTAACGGGGTGGTAGTCAGCTAAAAACTCAAAATTATCTGTAGGATTAAGACCTTGTGTGTGCGCCAGCATATAATATTTATCATCCTTGTATTTTGGGTCAATTTCCCAGAAATCAAGAAATTCGTTAATATCTGCACGCTCAGTTTTCATGATTCTTTGACCGAAAACTTCCATCACATTGTCAGAATAAGTCTTATCCAAATCAGGAAACTCTGTGTAGGCTGAAAACCCATCTTTTTTTGCTTTTTCCACTGCTTCTGGAAAATAATGGAAACGCACTCCTTCAGTGGAGTTCCGTTTAATAACTCCAACGATGTGTCTTCTTTTGCCGGCACCTTCTCTCCAACTCAAATATATGTTTCCGACTTCTCTCATTTCTTATACCTCTGATAGAGCTGACTGATTCTATCTCGACGCAAAGCTAGCAACTTAATCATCAAGCTTTTCCTTTCTGAAGGCAATCCCTAATCTGGTCTTTCTTTTATCAACGGGGCATCTATATTTTGGATAGCATTTTCAATAGATTCTTGATCATAGTTTTTTAGCATCCTGTCTATAGATGCCAGGAGCATAGCCTGATAATCGGAGTTTAATAACTCTTGCAAAAGGTCAAAATGACTAATTTTTTTCTGACTCCAATGAATTTCTGCTTTCCCTTTATCAAGATACCTTTCTATTTCTTCTGTATTGGACAGCATACTTCTGACCTTTTTATTCAACAGTTCTCTTCCAAAACTACATCCACTGTCATATATGGGAGCAAATTTCTTCTCTTTAGCCATCACATATCTTACTTGCTTAATTTCGGGGCGTACTTTGTCGCCTTTCATGTAAATCTTCTCGATAAACTTCTTTCCCCACCCTTTCAACTGTTGAAAACCTCCCGATTCTAATGCTTTTTCAAGGTCAGCAGCAGTTCTTGAAAAGTTGGAATGGGTGTTGATTAAAGCCCAATTTTCCTGATGTCGATCACTATTGCCGATAATTGCATCGAATAAAATTGTATCAATGATATTTCCAATGTATCCATCAAGCCCAAAGCTAGAAAGAGCACCTTCAATCAACTGAAAATCATATCGATTTCTGATAAGCCTATCTTCTGGTTCGAAAGTATTGTCAAAAGCCTGTAGATACTTACCGCCCTCTACCAATTCTTGAGAAGCTGGGTCTATCATTGACTCTGAAATACAGCCGACAATATCGCCCCGAATAGCAACATGATAAGGTAACAAATCAAAGCCCAAAATCCTTCCAATTTCTGAGGCTACAATCTCAGACCAAAATTCATATTCATAGTTCTTGGCTCCTTTTATATAGGATTGTTTGAAGTAGTAGAGCTTATCATTGTCAGGGTTGAGGTATACTTTCTTATTTCTTGTACCACCCGTGTTCCACCATGGCTGTTCACTCCAGCCAGATATGTTATAGAGTTTGGCCATTTATTAATCGAGAGGCATTTCTGGCATATGTTTAAAGTCTTTCCAGAAATCATCTAGATCTTTCATGAATTCTTGAGAAAATGGAAAGTCAATCTTTTTATTTCGATTATTTGGAGTTTCATTCCACCGACTAACAAAACCTAGATATTCATCCCTGTGAGGAAAATCAGAAGTTTCCATCTCAGACGCTAATTCTTCCAAGCTTTGATAAAACATATTCCAGTCGGAGTTAAGTGTATAAGTAGCAGTTTCATAACTAGCGCCTGCACCTAGCCATCTTCCAATAAAACTCCAGTATAAGTCTTCCAAAAGCTGATTCCTCACACAATACTCCTTAACCATTGAAATGGCTTCATGAGCAACTCGACTAGTACTTTTATCGATACATTCATACATTAGAATTGAGATAATTTGATTGTACCTTTTGGGAATCATGAATTCAATGGCTCTTTCAAGGTATTGGATATTATACCCCAATAACTCAGCTCTGGTGAAAAGCCAAAATGTCTCAGTGAAATCTTCGCTTCCCAAAATAGTTTTCATTCTGTTGACAATGTCACTTTTAAAAATGTTCCAATCAGCCTCATTTTCATTTAGAACGTTTTGAACGGACTGCTTAAACTCGTCAGGTGAGCTATAAAATTTTGAGCTGATTGAATGATCCATATCGAGTAACCAATACTGAATTTGAGTGTGATTTATCTCAACTGGCCTATTGTTTTCAGGTTTTTTTAAAGTGCCTAAATAGAGAATTCCTTGCAAAGTGTTTTTGAAAGTTAATTTGCTCTCCCATAGACTTGGGTTTTCAAGTTGGAGCCGGCTTTTGATGTCATCCGACAATCCTTGATCAACCCAGGATTTGATTTGAACTTTGAAGTTATTCCATGAACCATGAAGTAGTTCTTGATATGAGGTTTCTGAGAATACATTTCCAACCAACTCACTTGTGAAATATTTCTCGAAATTCTTCTTCATGAAAATGGTTAAGTGATAGGAATCTTTTTTTCGTTCCGAGCCCCAAGGAAATAGTTGCTTCATGATTGATTCGATGATGTTAAGGTCGTATTCAGAAAAATCTAAATCTTTGAGAACTTTAATAAAAGCCCAATTATCAGGTTCGTCAATATACTTTGGAGTGTAGACCTCAAATTGATTGTCGTCTATCCAACTTGAGTCGAGAAATTCATTTGATCTATTAAGGAGTAGGTTATGAACTATTGGATATTTCAATTGCAGGAGTTTGATCATCATATAGTCTTGAAACACAACCTCACCAAGTACACCAGGATAGTCCACTCGAATTAAATTGGTTAGTCTAGTAATGTCACGTTTTGTAAAATAAAAATCTCTGATCAAATTATATTTCCTGTTAATAATCCAGCCCGAGTGTTGGAAAAAATTAGTTGATTGTTCTTTTGCTAAGCCTTTAACCCATTGATTTTTATGCGATTGATCAATGACTTGTAAAACGGTTTGCCTAAATGTGTCAATTAGATTTTCTCTGTCAACTATGGGTAAAGCGAACTCAACTTGAGTGATTTTCTCCAAAAACTTATTTGGATTATGGCTGCTTACTTTCGAAATGATGTTATCTAAATGTCCTCTATCATAGGCCAACATAAAAATGACATTACTGAAATTAATAGAGTTTCTAACCAGCCTGTAAACCTCTAGCAATTCATCTTTGTCAAGCCTGTCCAGATCGTCAATAAGAATCAAAAGCCGATTACCAGATTGTCTGAGCATTTGAGAAATTTGATTCTTCAAAGCGGATATGGAGTTCGTCTTTGTGGTATATGATTGGAACACTTTGAGCCACCCCGACTTATCCAATGGAGAGAGTTTTTCGGCATATTGATTGAGTTTTTTAGCCAAATAGTTATTCTCCAGGCCAACCTTATTTTTCAACTCTTCTAGAAAATCAGGAATGATATGTTTTGCATTATTACTTTCCCAGGCATTAAACTTCAACAAGGTGATTTTAGGGTCAATTGCTATTGCTTTCTCGGCAACCATATTCATAAATGAGGTTTTTCCACTTCCCCATTCCCCATTAATGCCGATTGTAAATGAATGTTGAGGGTAGGTCTTTACTATCTGATCAGCTATTTTCTCAGCATAGGTAGCGTAATGAAATAAGTCGAACTCTTCAATTTCATTCTCTTCTGAATAAGGAGTATCTTCTATAAAGCCTTCATTAGTCTTATCCTTTTGTTTTTTGAATATGAGGCAAATCCAGGAAAATGCATTCAATAAAGCGAACCCAATGACCACATCAGCATATTTAAAATGCTGCCAGCCAATAAATAACCAGTCATCAGACCATCTATATAACGGATATAGGAAACAAGAAAGAACAATTAACCATATGGCAGTTTTTGGAGGTGTTCTGAAGTTTGGGAAACTCCAGCTCCGTTTAAATAAAGGAATTATAAATCCTAAAAAAGTAATGATTGTCAGTAGGATAAACCCTGTGTGTGACAGCCATGTTGATTCGAAACTGTAATCAGAAGCCCATCAATACTTGACTTGAATATGAGAAATAGACATAGAGCAATGACTACTTCAACTAAGAAGAGAACTCCAATGAAAGTCCTGAACCATTGACTGAATCTGTTCGGCACTTTTCCTGACGTTGGCAAATCTTGATCTTGTGGCATGGATTGTTAAGTTAGTCCATCTTTCCGTTTTCTGCATATCTTGATAAAGGAAAACCCAGACCCTCCGGCCTGGGCTTTCATTAAGCGAAATCACAAGAACCAACTCGTGATATTGTCTGTACTATGATTTTTTTTTTGATTTATTGAGGACTATGATTTGATTTTTGTACCAGGCTTCATTACCCTTTTGAATTGAAGGCTCCGGTTACCGAAATTAATCAAGAGCCCAATCGGTAGACCATAAGCTTCCAGATAGTTTATGGCCTGAGCCAGATGGACATCTTCTAGTTTGATCACGGCTTTCAGTTCCAACATGATCCTTTCTTCCACAAAAAAGTCTACCCGGCATGGAATGTGCGGCGGGTACCAATGCCCTGTCCTTTGTAGCTGATACCCATCTCGTGCTCTCGGCTATAGGATAAACCCTGAAGAGACATTTCAATGGCTAAAGCACGTTGATAAATCACTTCCCGTATCGACGGACCGTGAAACCCATTCCCAAGAGTACGATGTACTTCCATGGCACATCCAATGATCTTGCCTGTCAATTCGCTATCTGGGTATTCTTTTTTAATCATAGTCCTCTTTTAATCAAACCAAATCATAGTTTAGACTCACTGCTCCACTGGCGGCTCTTCCAGATCAGGAACGGTCGTGCCTGCGTTGTTTACCGGAGCCTCACCCACGAGTGGTTTGTACTTATTGATCAGCGCATTGACCTGCTTTACGGTGGTTCCCCAGGGGTTGGCTCCTTTGTTGATGGTGTGGTAGGCTACCAGCATGTCACGGAGCTCATAATAGCTTTGGTTCATGCTCGTTCTCAACCCGCGCACGGTATCTGGGTTTGCGTTTCCGGCTTCCTCGGTACGGTTGAGATACAGATCCGCAAATGCCGAATTGCTCTCGGAGAGTTCTTCTTTCCACTCGGTCAGGTTCAGAGCTGTCACCGCTGCGCCCAAATGTTCTTGGTTATCCCAGTCCTTAAGCAGGCTGTTGGTACTGGCGGTCTGGCTTTGGTAGTTTTCACGCGCCAGAGCGGCTTTGCCATATAAGGTCAGGTGCCTATCCAGTGCTTCTGCATGCGCACGAATGGTTTCGTCCTTGTGATACAGAAAGCCAGTGACTAAAAAGTTGATGCCAGAAATGCATTGGTCGCGTCGTTCATCCGCTGCTTCCAGCTTTTTGGTCAGCGGGCTACCCTTTTCAGGGTTCAGCAGGTTGTTGAGCTGATCACTTTGAGCTTTCAGTGCATCGTATTGCGCTTTCACCATGAGGGCAGAGGTATCATTGCGATTGATCAGGTTGATCGCATCCGTGATGAACTGGTCATACTCTGCATTTCTAAGGCGTGATAAATTGATTCCATTGATCATAGTTCTAAAGATTTATAGTTGAAAAATAAGTTTACAAAAGAGTATCCCCGCAAGGTTGTCGCACGGCTGCAGGAGCTTTGCGGGGTTAGACGATTTATCGCTGCACACCTGCAGGAGACTTGCGGGGCTGGACAATTCGCTCTCCACATCTGCAGGAAGCTTGCGGGAATAGACAATTGGTTCTCCAGGGTTGCAGGAAGCTTGCGGGGGCAGACAATTACGTCCCCAAAGCTGCAGGGGCCTTGCGGGGGCGGACAATGTGCTCCCCAAGCCTGCAGGACGTTTGCGGGGACAGCCGATACGCTCCCCAGATGTGCAGTGGCTTTGCGGGGCGCTGCAAGCTGCCGTTCTGCAATGTTTGGGAAGTTGATGTGCTGTATATGGGTGCAAGACACGTTGTATTGGTAGTTTGACTATTATGTAAACAACTGTTTTGATTGTAAGCACTAAAATAATAACGGTTCCCATTAAGAGCAATACCCAAAATATGGTAATTTTTCTACCCAGTTTTAGGTAGTTATTGCGTTAATTGGTAATATTCTAAGAATTTATTGGATCGGGGTGTTTGTGATTGGTTAATCGTTCAAAGTTGACTTGAATCGATACACAAGACTTCCGAAGTTTAAGAAACGCGGACAGCCTGTCTTCGGAAGTCTCTAAAGCGAGGAATGAGGGTTTTGTGATTGGTGACTTGAGGACTGGTGGACTTTTGACTGGTGATGGATGAATGGTTAAAAAGTTGACTTGAATCGACACACAAGACTTCCGAAGTTTTAGAAACGCGGACGGCCAGTCTTCGGAAGTCTCTAAAGCGAGGATTCGGGGTTTTGTGATTGGTGGATTGGTGATTAGTGGATTAGAGACTTGTGATTAGTTGACTTGAATCGATACACAAGACTTCCGAAGTTTAAGAAACGCGGACAGCCAGTCTTCGGAAGTCTCTAAAGCGAGGATCGGGGTGTTTGTGATTGGTGGATTGGTGATTAGTGGATTAGAGACTTGTGATTAGTTGAATTGTTGAAAAGTTGACTTGAATCGATACACAAGACTTCCGAAGTTTTGGAAACGCGGACAGCCAGTCTTCGGAAGTCTCTAAAGCGAGGATTGGGGGTTTTGTGATTGGTGATTTGAGGACTGGTGGATTTGTGACTGGTGAACTGGTTAAATGTTGACTTACGGTCAAAGAGAGAAGTAGGAAACTGGAAGTTGACTTGGTTATTCGTGACTAGTTGACTGGTGTCTGGAAGAGGTGGGTTTTCCTATGAAACACAGCGCCAGAACCAGAGTCATTCCTTCACCAACTCAATCTTATCCACTTCTAACCTGAAACTTTCAGGCTTTTTGTTACCAATCAAAAAAGCCACTTCCTCAATTTGATCCTCTGAGAAATTGGGCATATCAAGTTTTCTGCCTCGAAAAGTTGGGTACATTTCACTGAGTTGGATATCTATTTCCTGCCACTCGCCTGAGGTCTGAAAGTAGTGTACATAGGAATAATAATTTCCCGTGCGGTTCTTGATGCGCAGTTGATATCGCTTCCCCTCTCCTTTGAGACGGATACGAACCGTAGCATTTGGATCCACGGTAACTCTTGGGAATTGATAGCGCACTGAGGAAAATCCGCCATTATTCTCCAGAGAAACCTGCCCCTGAAAAACCCCATGACCGGCTTCATTCAACGAAAAACTCCCCGAAGACTCTCCTCCCATCACTACATCATCTACCACATACCAATTGGATAGATCAGCATCCTTCTGAAAATCGAAAATGACAGTTGGTAAGTTCATCACAAGAGAAATTATTATCAAGTTTAAATAATTCATATCAAGTCTAACCGCTTGAATACTATTAGTGTTTATGCATGCGCCAAACACAGATTATGAAAATAACACTTGAAAAACGCCTCTTTCTGTAGAAATAAGACCTTGTACCTGAATCACAAGACTGGCATCAGTACAATTTGAAGAATTACTGCACTTTTACTCCTATCAACCAATTGGAGTGTTTGCCGTGAAAAGTGAAAATCTGATCACCAGCGCTGAGCTTGTCGTATTCCTCTTTCGAAACGGAGAATGTACCGTAAGTCGTGGTAATGGCATACATTCTGGCTCTGCCACTTTGTATCATCTTGTCCTTCACTTTAGAGAAAGCAGCTATTTTGACTCCTTCACCTTTGTCATTTTGATATTTGGTGACACACTGATAAATCCACTTGATCGCCTTGTAAATGATGATCAAAAAGATGGCCTCAGGAATAAGAAAAAGCCAGTGCCCCAGCAAGACTCCCAGCGAAAAAACAAGCGCAAACACAGTGAAAAACACTGACAAGAAGAGGTTATTCCAAATTTTCCGATTTCTTATTTTCCTGAGTTGCCGTAAGTCCGATTCATCCATCGGATACTCCTTTTTCTGCACTGATGCTTGCTCCTCCTTATACTGCTGAAGAAAGGATTTGGGGGAACTAAAATCTTTGGGCGATGGGCTAGATGCTAGCGACGGGTTCAAATGAATCACCTCCAGAGAGGTGCTGGAATGTCTCCCATAGTGCAGGGCGATCTCATCGCCAACACTTGCCTGGTGAAAATGCTCAGGACTGACCAGCAGCTTCTTTTCGCCAAAATAGAAGAAGTGTTTCGGTGTGCTTTTGGACTTCTTTCCTGCACTGGAGCTTTTGTAGCGCTCTTTATTGGTCAACTTACCAGTGTAGATGGTTTTGTGCCCACTTCGGATATCCCATAGTGAGCCGCCAATGATATAAGCAATGATTCCAAAAAAGAACAGCCCAAACCCACCGATGATATAATAAGTAATTTGGTCACCTGACGAACCGATCATGCTCACCATGAACCCAAAAAAAACGATAGCAAAAACTCCAAAAATGGCTCCTCCTGTTACATTTTTCTTGAGCTGTTTGATATCATGCTCCGTGAGTCGTTCGGTGGTTTCCTGATAATCCAATTCTCTTTTTTGGAGTAAAAATACCTCCTCCGATCATGACGTGAAATACCCTCTGGTACGGATTTATTCACTGAGCTAAAGTGTAGCTTATCAGCGATGACAGGCATAAGTAACCTGTCAAACCTCTCTATCCAAAATTTTATAATCAACCTTGAAGTATAAATACCTCTCTCAAAAGGTAGATTAGCTAAACGGCAAACTAGAACATAGTTTCTATCGTCAGTATCCTTTGTAAAATGTTCTGATCTTCCCAATCACCTGATCATACAGCGGCGCGGTAAACTCCTCGAACATCCATTGTGGATTAGGCACTGGCAATTCAACTTTGTTGACCAAAGCTTTGTCTTCACCACTCAAAGCTCTTTCATCCCCATTGAATGTGGCCCATTGAATGCTCCAGGTATAATTGCTGGGAAACTTCTCCTGTGAAATGATCTTGTTGAGATCATTGTCATAAATTTTAAAATCAAGCAGCCCTCCTCCAGTGATCGACTTGGTATGGGTGGTCACTGTGGCTTTGACTGTGCCATAAACGGGCCGTTCCTTATCATCAGTTAATAATACACTGTCTTTTGTAACCTCTCGTGAGTCTTTGCCCATGAAAACATTACCAAGGCTGAAGCGGTCAAATTCCATTTTGATCACATGATCGACCCACTCCAACTCCTCTGCATCCGCTTCATCTGGTGTGTAAAACCTCACGTACGGATCCACCTGATAATTGTGCAAATGCTCATCAATTTTGTTGACAAAAAACTCATGGCTGACATCCACCAGCCTGTAGGGTCGTGGAATGGGCTCTACTACCACTTTCAACGTCGCATAATAGTGTGACTCAGCAAGCTTATCCTCTATGTCTTTGTACCGCGGCACAAAGTCCTGTACACGAAGGAAGTGCTGATGTGCAGCAATCGCCTTGGCCCTCACCCTTTTCTGCTTCATGGCTTCTACTCCCAGGTCGTACCTCGCAGATGCCGCATATTGATTGGCAGAAGCCAACTGAGCATCGTATCTCACCGGATTGGGTACTATTTCTCTACACGCCGGACATTTCAAAATCTCGTCATACATAAAGTTGATTTGCTCATAGTTTTCAGCCACTTCTTCCCATTTCAGTATATCATTAGTTTGCTTGGCTTGCTCGATGTTAGCAAGGTAAACGTCCATGGCATATCGATAAGCTTTGCTGAGTGTGTTTCGCGCTTTCTTGTGATCATCATTGGCTCTCAATCGATGAATGGCCTGAGCAACGGCTTTGCTATAGTCTCCTTTTTGCAGTGCTTTGCGACCACTTGCACAACCACCAATAGTAAACACAAATAATAGAATAACGAAGGTGTGTAGGGTATGCTTCATGTTAGTGAGGTTTGAGTACGAAGATAGCGATACCAGAAATAATGCCAACCGGATGAATCCATTCTCACTAAATGAAAGGATTTCAAGAAAAAATTACATATTTTAAGGCTTTATTAATTTTAACCCGTCTGACTATGTCTTTAAAAGCGAAAGATTTCGTTCCCGAAAAAACAAAGGGTGGTATGTTCAAATCTGGAAAAATCCAGAGCTTCCAGGAAACACTGGAATTGGCCAACAACTGGATTGCAGAAAATAAGCAACTCAAAGTGCTGAATGTAGAAACCGTGGTACTCCCTAATATTCACGACAGTGATGAAGAGGGAAGCCAGGATACAGAACTCTGGACAGGAGGAGAGTCCGCCTCACACTGGTACCAGCTGGTAAGAGTTTGGTACAGGGAAGATTAAGATTCCTCCCTCAAAACTGCCAATGGGCTCTGGCTGATCACATTGCGGCTGTTCATCAACCCGATTAACACTGTGACAGTTGGAACAGCCAGAGCCAATACACCCATGATCATAAAATCAGGCACGTAGGTAAAATCAAACACAAACTGGCCCAACAGGGCGGTGGTCACTACGGCAATCAGTAACCCGGCGACTGCTCCCATCACCCCGAGAAAAAAGTACTCGGCAATGATGATCTTCCAAAGTTTAGAGCTGGACGCTCCCAGGGTGCGCAAAAGCACATTTTCTTTCATCCGTTGGAAACGGCTCAGTACAATGGAGCCAATGAGCATGAGCACTCCTGTACCGATACTGAAAAAAGCCATGAAGCGGATAACGAAAGCAATCTTACCCAGAATCTCCTCCAAAGTCTTCAGAATCAATTCAAGGTCGATGATAGACACATTCGGAAACTGCCTCACTATAGACTGCTGAAACATAGCCGAAAGCTCCGTCTCATCAATTCTGGTAATCAAAACGTGAAATTGCGGAGCCCGCTCCAACACACCTTTAGGAAAGAGTACCAGAAAGTTGGTCTGGACTCTTCGCCAATCCACTTCTCTGAAACTCCCAATATAAGTCTTGATCAGTGCGCCCTGCACGTTGAAAAGCAACTCATCTCCGAGCTCCAATTCCAGGTTTTCAGCAAATCCGCTGGAAATCGAAATGAAAATACTGTCTCCCGGTTGCACCTCACCGATCCACTGGCCTTCCACAATTTTCTCGGAGGCGATCAAAGTGTCACGATAAGTGATACGGTATTCCCGGCTATAGATCCAGTCTCGTTTTCGGAAAGTTGTGTCTTCCTCCGCTTCCTTTTTCGTGATTCCATTCAGTTCTACCAGCCTCATGGTAACGATGGGTACTTCCTGTATGAGCGGCAAACTATAATCATCCACCAGCTGCTTCACATCTTCTTTCTGTGGCGTTTGGATATCGAAAAGAATCGTATTGGGCCTATCACCAGCCCCTGCAATAGTGACTCTATCCACCAGTAAATCCTGCATAAAAAGCAACGTAGCAATGAATGCCGTACCTAACCCCAATGTAGTAATCAACAGCGAGGTTTGATTGTGTGGCCGATAAAGATTAGAGAGCCCTTGTCGCCAGACATAAGGTAAGGTGCCGGGCAATAGTTTCTTGATGCTCCATGACAACCCTTTACCAGTGAGTGCCAGAATACCTACCACCACCAAGAGCCCACCGGTGAACCCAAGTGCATCAGACCAATCCCGGACCTGCAGATAAATTAAGCCGTAAAAAAACATCATGATTGCTGCACCCGTGACTAACTGCCAGATATCAATGGATTGGTTCTCAGGTTGAATGTCGGCGCGTATGGCTTGCAGTGGACTGACCTTGCGAAGAGCCAATAATGAAAGCAACGCGAATAAAACAGAAATCACCACCCCAATAGCAACTCCACTACCTACTGCCGACCAGGAAAACGAAGAATTAATGGCTACAGGAATAAAGTCCTGAACCAAAACGGGCAGGTAAAGTTGAAGTCCTATACCAATCACCGAACCAATCACCGAACCAATAAAACCAAAAATGGCCACCTGGATGAGAAATATACTGATAGCTTGTCCTGCTTTCATTCCCAGGCATCTCAGTGTAGCGACGATGGAGACTTTCTCTCTTGTATAGACAAACATAGAACTCGCAACTCCAATCGCTCCCAACAACAAGGCAGCGAAAGCAACGAGCTCCAGAAAATTGGTTAAATCCGAAAAGGCCTCACCCGTTTCTTCTTTGCGTTCCTCTATATCGTCGACCCTGAAACCTTTCTTATCCACTACATCAATCAGCTGAGACCATTTGCCAGTGGTATCTACTTCTGAACTGAATTGGAAATAATGAAGGTAATTGATTCGGCTACCCTTTTTCAACAGGTCAGTATGGTCGAGATAATTATAAGGAATGTATACTACGGGAGCAGCTGTGGCCCCAATTTGTGTCTGACCAGGGATTTTTTGAAGGCGTCCGATTACCTCAAAAGTCTGGCTGCCCACTTTCACTTTGTCACCCACCTCCACATTGTACTGGATCATGAGCTTTTCATCCACCAATGCAAATTCACCATCCTGAAACCGATCTGCTGCATCTGCCGGAATCGTTTCTATTGCTCCATAATATGGGTAATCCCCAGACAAAGCACGGACCTGTGCCAGACGGGTCCCATCCGTCTGTGGAAAATAAACCATCGAAGCAAAATAAGTTTCCCGAGACATCTCAGGAGCCAGGGCATACAAAGCCAAAAGTAAGCTATCAGGTAGTGGCTCGTTACCTTTGATTTCAATATCTGCACCCAGAAGCGTTTTGGCCTGATCGTCAATTTCAGCAAGTAAGTTTTCTCTGAAAGAAGTTATCCCTACCAATGCGGCGATTCCCAGAGAAATAGCCATCACAAAGAGGAGTAGTTTACCCTTGCTTTTGCGGCTATCGCGCCATGCCATTTTCACAGGCCAGGTCCAGCTGTATTGAGAAGGGCTTATTTTAGTTTGCTTATCCAAATTTGATGCTTTTAGAATTGGTCAATTGAAAATGACGGAGAATTGAGAACTTCCGGCATTAATGTGTTGCGTCTACCAGCTTACCGCCTTTTAGGCGAATGATGTGATCAGTCCGCCTGGCCAATTCACCATCATGAGTGACAATGACCAGTGTTGTATTATGCTCTTTATTGATTTCAAACAGTAACGCTTCAATAGACTGTCCGGTCTCTTCATCCAGGTTACCAGTAGGTTCATCGGCAAAGAGTATTTTGGGTTGGTTGGAAAATGCGCGCGCAATGGCTACCCGCTGTTGCTCTCCACCCGATAGCTGGCTGGGGTAGTGATCAAGCCGATCGCCTAAACCTACTCTGCTGAGCAGCTCCGAAGATCGTCTCGCGGCATCCTTTTCCCCGCGGAGTTCGAGCGGGACCATCACATTTTCTAAGGCGGTAAGTGTAGGGATCAATTGGAAATTCTGAAAAATGAAACCCACTTCCTGATTTCTGAGTTGTGCCAATTCGTCCTCTGACAATTGATTGAGTAAAATATTGTCTACAGCAATGCGCCCTTCAGTTACCTGGTCCAAACCGGCACATAGACCCAGCAGAGTAGTCTTCCCGCTACCTGAAGGCCCAACAATCGACATGGTCTGCCCTTCTTCCAGGCTAAAATTGATATTATCCAAAACCCGTATCGTCCTGACTCCACTTTTATATTCTTTGCTGAGGTTTGTTACTTCTAGAATTACCGCCATTTATTTCAGTTTAGACCTTAAAAACGGATTCACTCGCCTCATGTTTATTAAATTCGGCACTTGTCATGAAAACTCCTGTCTAATGAAAAGATATTCTGTCTGCTTTATATTGTTGATACTGCTCTTCGTAG
>JAYMFU010003344.1:0-12500 GCA_036784835.1 Phaeophila floridearum
TCATCACTTCATATTATCTGGATCTAAAGAACCAGTCAAGATATGTTAAATCAGTCATATCTTTGTAGCAACTGAAAAAATTAAACTTTAACTTTTTTAAAGGAAAATTACAGAAGAAAGGTGTGGATAAATGGAAGGATGAGAGAAAGAGAGAAAAAGAATATCAATGATATAGAATTCCAATATGGAAGGTCTATGAGTCATCTCATAAAAGACAGTGTAATAAAGCACTAATTGATTGATATATAATGAAATATTCAATGAATTTCTTATAAAAGAGAAGAAAAAACTCAAGAGCTTCGAGTCAATAAAGACTAAGAAGGTTGACTCCAGAATAAATTGTATTATGAGCTCCATTGTAGAATTCTGACCTAATCATTTAATACGAAGTGGTGGAAACGAAGGAACCTGTGAATGCAAAAGATTTTTTTAACTAAACGAATCTTAATGATTGATTCACTAGTTAGGATGGCGAAATGAACCGGAAATCGATTCATCTATTTGGAAAAGTAACGAACAAGTGCTAGGACTGAAATAGAGATTGCAAGAGTAAATATTCGCCCGCGAAAACCTTCTTTTTTTGAATTGGTAAACTCGGATAAAGGACAAAAGACAATAATGATTTATTAGGACGTTAGAAAAAAATAAAAATTTTTCTAAAAATGTTCTAATAGTTATTCAAATTAATTGAAATTCAATTTGGAATCCTTTTATTCGCGAGGAGCTGGATGAGAAGAAACTCTCACGTCCAGCTCTGTAGTAGAGCTGGAATTCAGAAACAACCATCAACTATAACCCCAAAAGAACTAGATTCCGTAAACAACACAGAGGAAGAATGAAAGGAATATCTTATCGAGGTAATCATATTTGTTTCGGTAAATATGCTCTTCAGGCACTTGAACCCGCTTGGATCACATCGAGACAAATCGAAGCAGGTCGCCGGGCAATGACACGAAATGCACGCCGTGGTGGAAAAATATGGGTCCGCCTCTTTCCAGACAAACCAGTTACAGTAAGACCTGCTGAAACGCGTATGGGTTCGGGGAAAGGATCCCCGGAATATTGGGTAGCTGTTGTTAAACCGGGGCGAATACTATATGAAATGGGTGGAGTAACCGAAAATATAGCTAAAAGGGCTATTTTAATAGCAGCATCCAAAATGCCTATACGCACTCAATTTATTATTTCGGGATAAAAATGTAGAACGTACAGAAATGAGTCTTGGGGATGAAATAAAACCAACTATTTTTTTTAGACTTAGACAAACAATATTTCTTTGATTTTCTTCACCCTTTGCATTGGAAGACTAGATTCAAAAATTTATATGATTCAACCTCAGACCTATTTAAATGTAGCAGATAACAGCGGGGCTCGAAAATTGATGTGTATTCGAATCATAGGAGCTAGTAATCGGCGATATGCTCATATTGGTGACGTTATTGTTGCTGTGATCAAAGAAGCCGTACCAAATATGCCCCTAGAAAAATCAGAAGTAGTAAGAGCTGTAATTGTTCGTACCTGTAAAGAACTTAAACGTGATAGCGGTATGATAATACGATATGATGACAATGCTGCAGTTGTGATTGATCAAGAAGGAAATCCAAAAGGAACTCGCATTTTTGGGGCAATCCCTCGCGAATTGAGACAATTAAATTTTACTAAAATAGTTTCATTAGCTCCCGAAGTATTATAAAAAAAAGAGATCTGCATTTTTGGGGTATTTGAAGGGAAATAGATTAAGAACTAGATTAATTCGTAGCTTGTGTTTTGCGCATATACCTTGAAAAAAATTTATATTCATAAACCAATAAAAAAAACATGTTAATTATATCCAATTTTGGGACGCCAAAAGTTTTAGTTCATCATGGGTAGAGACACTATTTCTGAGATAATAACTTCTATACGAAATGCTGATATGGATAGAAAAAGAGTTGTTCGCATAGCATCTACTAATATTACCGAAAATATTGTTAAAATACTTTTCCGAGAAGGTTTTATCGAAAACGTCAGAAAACATCGAGAAAAAAGCCAAAATTTTTTGGTTTTAACCCTGCGACATAGCAGGAATAGGAAAAGACCCTATAGAAATTTGTTAAATTTAAAACGGATCAGCCGACCCGGTCTACGAATCTATTCTAACTCTCAACGAATTCCTAGAATTTTAGGTGGAATGGGGATTGTAATTCTTTCCACTTCTCGGGGTATAATGACAGATCGGGAGGCTCGACTAGAAGGAATCGGCGGAGAAATTTTATGTTATATATGGTAATCCATTGAATATCCAAATGAAATCCGAAACCTCTTCCTATTTGAGAAAAAGAAAGGGGGGTGAGTTGTCTAATATCGTTTCTCCTCCATTAGTTGATACCTCAAGGGGGCTTTACCTGGAATGAAAGAACAAAAATGGATTCATGAAGGTTTAATTACGGAATCGCTTCCCAATGGCATGTTCCGGGTTCGGTTAGATAATGAGGATCTGATTCTAGGTTATGTTTCGGGAAAGATCCGGCGTAGTTTTATACGGATACTACCCGGAGATAAAGTAAAAGTTGAAGTAAGTCGTTATGACTCAACCAGAGGACGTATAATTTATCGACTCCGAAACAAGGATTCGAAAGATTAGGCAATTTTTATTCAATATGATTCGAGATTAAAAATTTCAAGAAATTTATTTTCTACCAAGAAGTAGATTCAGAATTAAGATAAGGAATGACAAATATGAAAATAAGAGCTTCCGTTCGTAAAATTTGTGAAAAATGTCGTCTAATCCGTAGACGGGGACGCATTAGAGTAATTTGTCCCAACCCGAGACATAAACAAAGACAAGGATAAAGGGATAATCAGACTCACTAAAGGGCTCAGCGTACAAATAAAGAATGTGTTTTGACTTGAAATGGATATATCCATATATTTCTGACTCATATTTATGAGATGATACAATATGGCAAAAGCTATACCGAGAACAGGTTTACGTAGAAATGTACGTATTGGTGCACGTAAAAGTGCACGTAAAATACCAAAGGGAGTTATTCATGTTCAAGCAAGTTTTAATAATACCATTGTCACAGTTACAGATGTACGAGGTCGGGTCGTTTCCTGGTCCTCGGCCGGCACTTGTGGATTCAATGGTACGAGAAGAGGAACACCCTTTGCCGCTCAAACTGCAGCAGCAAATGCTATTCGTACAGTAGTAGATCAGGGTATGCAACGAGCAGAAGTCATGATAAAAGGTCCCGGTCTCGGAAGAGACGCCGCATTACGAGCTATTCGTAGAAGTGGTATCCTATTAACTTTTGTACGGGATGTAACCCCTATGCCACATAATGGCTGTAGACCTCCGAAAAAAAGACGTGTGTAGAAATAAACAGTGAATGGATTTCAAGAGAAACAAGAGAAATAAATAATTCAATCAAAAAAATATTATTATTATGGTTCGAGAGAAAGTAACAGTATCTACTCGGACACTACAGTGGAAGTGTGTTGAATCAAGAACAGACAGTAAGCGCCTTTATTATGGTCGATTTATTCTGGCTCCACTTATGAAAGGACAAGCCGACACAATAGGCATTGCGATGCGAAGAGCTTTGCTTGGAGAAATAGAAGGAACATGTATCACACGTGTAAAATCCGAGAATGTCTCCCACGAATATTCTACTCTAACGGGTATTCAAGAATCGGCCCACGAAATTATAATGAATTTGAAAGAAATTATATTGAGAAGTAATCTATATGGAACTTGTGGCGCGTCTATTTGTGTTAGGGGTCCTGGATACGTAACTGCTCAAGATATCATCTTACCACCTTATGTAGAAATTGTTGACAATACACAACATATAGCTAGATTGACAGAACCAATAAATTTGCATATTGGATTAGAAATTGCGAGAAATCGAGGATATCTTATAAAGACGCCACATAACTTTCAAGACGGAAGTTGTCCTATAGATGCTGTATTCATGCCTGTTCGAAATGTGAATCATAGTATTCATTCCTATGGAAATGGGAATGAAAAACAAGAGATACTGTTTCTCGAAATATGGACAAATGGCAGTTTAACTCCGAAAGAAGCACTTCATGAAGCCTCCCGGAATTTGATTGATTTATTTATTCCCTTTTTATATAAGGACGAAGAAAACTTACCTTTAGAGGATAATCAACATATGGTTCCTTTATCCCCCTTTACTTTTCACGATAAATTGAATAAAGTCCAAAAAAACAAAATAGCATTGAAATCTATTTTTATTGATCAATCCGAATTGTCTCCTAGAGTTTATAATTGCCTTATAAGGTCCAATATATATACATTATTGGACCTTATGAATAAGACTGAAGAAGATCTTATGAAAATTGAGCATTTTCGCCTAGGAGACGTAAAAGAGATATTGGGCATTCTAGAAAAACATTTCGCAATTTTTTTACCAAAAAATAAATTTTAACTCTATTGGGTTTAATTAAGATAATTAAATCAAGATATAAGATTTGAATCTGTAGCACAATTCATATATTCGAAAGAAATTCCAAATTTTCTTGAATAGAATAAATGTATCTAGGGAGAATTCGCTTTGAAGCGACTATTCCCTAGATACACACGTCGTGTTATTTCACAATTGAATCAAATTAAAAGAGACCTAAAGTTAGGGATTTATCAATAGGTAATGTTGCACCAATACCCAACCAAAGAGCAACTGCAGTACCAATCAAAAAGACGGTTGTCGCTACTGGACGGCGAAATGGATTTTGGAATTTATTAACATTCTCTAAAAAAGGTACTGTTAATAATCCCGCAGGTACTGAAACCATTAAAAGAACACCCAACAATTTATTGGGCACTGTACGAAGTATTTGAAATACGGGAAAGAAATACCATTCTGGTAATATTTCCAAAGGGGTTGCAAACGGATCTGCCGGTTCACCAATCATTGATGGTTCTAGAACCGCTAAGCCTACGTTACATGCAATAGTACCTAGAATTACTACTGGAAAAATATATAAAAGATCATTGGGCCATGCGGGTTCTCCGTAATAATTATGACCCATTCCTTTAGCCAATTTAGCTCTTAATACAGGATCATTCAAATCAGGTTTTTTTGTTATTGGGATAGGTGAATTCTTATAGATCCATCCCCCCGCGGAACCGGACATGATAATTTTTTATCATCCGGCTCGAGCAAGACTCAAAAGAACCAAATGAATCGATAAAAATCTATGTGTCAGCTAGATCTACACATATATGAATGATTCAATGTAAGAAAAATTTGACTCTTTTTCCGGAATTACAACCATCCATTGTAAAGAATTCGGTTCTAAGTCTAAGTAAATACTCAATACCCAAGTCGGCTTACAAAGTTGGTTATGATCAAGTACTTTTGCTTTCTGGGTCGTCTCAGACTTTACGATTACTATGTTATCTCCAAAATAGAATAGTGGGAGATACACACAAAAAAGGTTTACTTGTTACTAATTTAGTCTAGCCTAAATTTTATTTTTCTTTAGATCTCTTGTTTCACCCCGATAGTATTATCAATCATATCAATGCAAAGGAAATGAATGCATTTCCATACTATTCAATTTTAAGTATTTAAGTTAAGTATTAAGTGGCAAATTAATTATACTAGATCTTACGGAGCCTACTCATGTACAACAGGATTTGGATATGATCATAGAAAAGATTCTCTTCAAGCGAACCAGTCTATCTTCTGTATAGAGGTTACACAGTGGTTGGAACAAAGACACATTTAGTTGTGAATTCCGATGTGGCAGACGTATATCTACACAGACCAATCAATAATTCAAGTCACACACTCCCATAATCCATTTTCTCTTCGGAGAATTCCCTTCAACTACAAAATATTATTTATTTGACACGATTGGTTGAAGGGAAATATCCAAATGCATGTCTTATTATTTCAATAATCCATACTTGTAGCAATAAAATCCTATCATTCCTCCTCTAAGTGATAAATGATTGATTGCAAATATCTATTCTATATCTTCTCTATAAAGGACCAGAAATACCTTGTTTGCGTATCATTGGAAAGTGCATTAACATAAATACAGCAGTAAGAAGTGGCAATACAAAAGTGTGTAAACTATAAAAACGAGTTAAGGTGGATTGTCCCACACTAGCACTTCCGCGTAATAATTCTACTAAAGGCGATCCTATTACAGGAATAGCCTCAGGTACACCTGTTACAATTTTCACCGCCCAATAACCAATTTGGTCCCGAGGTAAGGAATAACCAGTTACGCCAAAAGATGCGGTCAATACTGCCAGAACCACACCTGTAACCCAAGTCAATTCGCGGGGTTTTTTAAATCCACCGGTGAGATACACCCGAAAAACATGTAGAATCATCATTAGGACCATCATACTTGCTGACCATCGATGAACTGATCGGATTAACCAACCAAAGTTCGCTTCCGTCATTATGTATTGAACAGAGGCAAAAGCTTCAGTAACGGTGGGACGATAGTAAAAAGTCATAGCAAATCCTGTAGCTACTTGTACTAAAAAACAAGTAAGCGTAATTCCCCCTAAACAATAAAATATATTGACATGGGGAGGAACATATTTACTAGTTATATCATCTGCAATCGCCTGAATCTCGAGACGTTCTTCGAACCAATCATAGACTTTATTGAGATAGGTGAAAATCCCCCCCCTCAGAACCGTATATGAGACTTTCATCTCGTACAGCTCAAGCAAAAACACCTAAAAAAAAGAATAGTCAGATTCAGATATGGAATAGAAAGTTTGAAACTTCTTAATCTCCCATTCAATCTTCTCTAAATGTAGGAAAGGATAAAAAAAATGAAAGCTCTTTTTTGTGGTGATAATACCAAAATATCAAGTCGGCTCAACCGTCTTTATTTTGATTCTTACGGGCCTCTTGAATCTTCTCTTTACCTATTTCTTTTTATTTAAATTTATTTTTGTCTCTAATAAGGCTTTTTCTTTATTATTGATTTAATAGGAATTCTCTTGTTAAGACCCTATGAATTGATTAAAACCTCAGATTCATACTCGAACCACGACGATTTAATAAAAAATACTAAGCTAACCCAAGGATTCTCTGAGTAAGAACCCTCGGTTGATCTTGGTTGATCACGTATTTCATGAATTAGATAAAATGACTAAAAAAAAAAAGAAAGATTTTTCTTTTTTCAAACGGGTTGAGTTTTTTTTGCCGCCGGATACAAGGTCAAATATTAAGTATGAATCATAGTTCAAATATTTCTTAATCTAGTTCATATAGTTCGTGTTCCAGATACTTAAATATCTGACGAAGTAGAACCATCTTTATGAAGGTGACAGATCTAGCCTCTGTACTATCAATAGAATCAATTATAACAAGTCACACACTCATATTCCGGAAATACAGAAAGAAATAAATTCCACGATCGAACTGCCAAAACAGAATAAGCCATTAAATGGAGTTCTAACTTATTTATTTTTTATTCAAAAAGCTAGGACTTTGTGATTCTTATAGATTTAATTCATTGAAATTCCATCCAATAAAACGGAAGAATTATAAATCTCCAAAATAATAGATAGAAATACCGCAAATAGAGCCATTGCGACACCCATCAATGGAGTCGTTCCCCACCCAGGAGCTACTTTACCATATTCCGAATTCAATGGTTTTAATAAACTCCCTACAGTAGTTCGTCTTGGACCCGATCTAGAACTGTTCTCAACAGTTTGTGTAGCCATAAATCCTATTCTATTCATTGAGATCTGTTGACTTTGTATACGATTCCGTTGTAAATAAACCATCTTATGATAGATACGTTGGGGTCTTGAAATTATATAATCATAATGGAAACAGCAACCCTAGTTGCCATTTTTATATCTGGTTTACTTGTAAGTTTTACCGGGTACGCCTTATATACCGCTTTTGGGCAACCTTCTCAACAACTAAGAGATCCATTCGAGGAACACGGGGACTAGTTGAAGTAATGAGCCTCCCAGCATTGGGAGGCTCATTACTTCAACTGAGATAATGAAAAATCATTTTACCTTTTTAGTTGGAACTTTAGGTGGTTCTCGAAAAAAAATAGCGAAAAAAATTATCCCTAGAGTCGAGACTAAAAGGAATGTATAAACCAATGCTTCCATAAATTCGATCGTGGTTTACAATTATAGCTTTCCTACTTGTTCGTTTTTTTTTCATTTTCTTTTTGGGAATCATCTTGAAAGAGCAAAAATCAAAAAAGTGGTGATTCAAATTCACTCCGGTACTCTATGTAAAATCCCCCCAAAAAGAAAATAGAGGGGAAAAAGACCAAAGTGGTCTTGTATCAGACTGCCTGTCTTCTTGTAGTTGGATCCCCAAGTTTTTGGAATGCTCCAAACTCTACTTGAGCATCCAAATCTGGGTCAATGCCGGCAAAAACATCTCTGAACAGGGTTCTAGCACCATGCCAAATGTGTCCGAAGAAGAAGAGCAAAGCAAACGAAGCATGCCCAAAAGTAAACCAACCCCTTGGACTGCTACGAAAAACACCATCGGATTTCAAAGTCGCACGATCTAATTCAAAAATTTCACCCAATTGAGCACGTCTAGCATATTTTTTCACAGTAGCAGGATCACTATAACTAACTCCATTAAGTTCGCCACCATAAAACTCAACAGTTACACCTACTTGTTCAACACTATACTTGGATTCTGCCCTTCTAAAAGGCACATCAGCTCTAACAATCCCGTCGCCATCTACCAAAACGACCGGAAATGTTTCAAAAAAAGTGGGCATACGACGTACAAAAAGCTCACGCCCTTCTTTATCTCGAAAGATAGGGTGCCCTAACCATCCTACCGCTATTCCATCTCCGTTATCCATTGAGCCTGCCCTGAATAATCCTCCTTTTGCCGGATTATTGCCGATATAATCATAAAAAGCTAATTTTTCAGGAATTTTAGACCAGGCTTCTGATAAACTTTGATTTTCGGCTAGCCCGGCACTAACTCTTCGATATACCTCTTGCTGGAAATAACCCTGATCCCATTGATAACGAGTGGGACCAAACAATTCGATGGGAGTAGTTGCTGAACCATACCACATAGTTCCAGCAACAACAAAAGCTGCAAAAAAGACAGCCGCGATACTACTGGAGAGTACAGTTTCAATATTTCCCATACGTAATCCTTTGTATAGACGTTGTGGTGGTCGAACGCTAAGATGGAACAGACCCGCTAATATGCCCAGTGTACCTGCTGCAATATGATGAGAAGCTATTCCTCCCGGAACAAAAGGATCAAAACCTTCCACGCCCCACGACGGATTTACAGGCTGTACTCTTCCCGTTAGTCCATAAGGATCGGACACCCATATTCCAGGACCGTACAGACCTGTTACATGAAATGCACCAAAACCAAAGCAAGCCACCCCGGAGAGAAATAAATGAATTCCAAAGATCTTGGGCAAATCCAAAGAGGGTTTGCCTGTACGTTCATCAGAAAATATTTCTAGATCCCAATAGACCCAATGCCAGATAGCTGCCAAAAAGCATAAGCCAGAGAATACAATGTGTGCTCCAGCTACACCTTCGTAACTCCAAATCCCCGGATTCGTTACAGTTCCTCCTGTGATACTCCAACCCCCCCATGAATTGGTTATTCCTAAACGAGTCATGAAGGGTATAACGAACATACCCTGTCTCCACATTGGATCAAGAATAGGGTCAGAAGGATCAAAAACTGCTAATTCATACAAAGCCATCGAGCCCGCCCAACCAGCAACCAGAGCCGTATGCATTATATGAACGGAAAGCAACCGGCCGGGATCATTCAATACAACGGTATGAACACGATACCAAGGCAAACCCATGGAAAATACCCCTTTATCGAAGAAAAATAGACACTACGTAACTTTATTGCATTGGCAAGGTTATACTATGACTATCCTATAGACTTCCCCTGTTCAGTAGATTATTTACTAAGAAGGGTTATGATTCTATATTCTATTCATAATAATAGAATGGAAGAATTCTGTTCGTAAGAACAAAGAGAAGCAGATTTATTCTATACTCGATAAGTACCAATATGCAATGGTGGATTGATACCATTTTCTATGCGAAAATGTGTCCATCCTTCATTTATCATTAGAAGGATCTATTCGTAAAAATTTTCCTTTATTTATTTTGTATTTCTTTCTAAATTTTTAGAATCTATGGATAAAATAAATATGATAAAGTCAATATTATAAAGACAATAAAACCATATTGTTACGTTTCCACATCAAAGTGAAATATAGTATTTAATTCCTTTTTTCTTTCAATCCATGCCTATTGGTGTTCCAAAAGTACCTTTCCGAAGTCCTGGAGAGGAAGATGCATCTTGGGTTGACGTATAGTGCGACTTGTCAGATATATTGGGTCATATGGGATTTCCCCGTTCTCTCCCCCGACCGAGATATCCTCTGTTTCGCCCAAGAAAGATAAATTGAACCATCGAAAAATTGGAGCGTGAACTGCAATTAAATGCCTTATTTGGGGGAATTCATAGAATTCTATCAATTAGAATAATTTATGGTTGGCTTTGGCTGGACGAAAAAAATGAGGTATCCAGACTCCGTTTAGAAAAACCCAATTGGTAATATATTTATGATTACTACATGTATCATAAATGATTATTTGTAAAGTCATAACAACAAGAAATGGTGATGGGAAGATTTGTCCTATATGTGCAAATCAAAATTGGGCGGATCTTTACCCGGAGTAGAGCATAAACCTAAAAAGATGAAAGAGGCCCATTCAGGAACAAGAAAATATCATCGTGATTTGGATTGAATTTCGATGAAAGAATACATCAATGAGAAGTAAATTCGATAAGTTTATTTACCCCCTTTTTATATTATCAAAATCAAAGAAGAAATCAAAATGAATCTTTATTGAAAAATCGAAGAAAAAGCCCTTTCATTAAAAAATTCGAAAAATAAAAGAAAGAGGACTGGAATCTATACATTGATTCTTTTCTTCGCTATTTTTTTGAACCGTATGCATCAAAAGGTGCATGTACGGTTCCTAAGGGATACAATTTTACCCTACTCAACCGACTTTATCGAGAAAGATTACTTTTTTTAGGCCAAGAGGTTGATAGCGAGATCTCGAATCAACTTATTGGTCTTATGGTATATCTCAGTATCGAGGATGAGACCAAAGATCTTTATTTGTTTATAAACTCCCCTGGTGGATGGGTAATACCCGGAGTCGCCATTTATGATACTATGCAATTTGTACGACCAGAAGTCCATACAATATGCATGGGATTGGCCGCGTCAATGGGATCTTTTATTCTGGTTGGAGGAGAAATTACCAAACGTCTAGCATTCCCTCACGCTTGGCGCCAATGAAGTTTTTTTATTTGAGAGAAAAAAGAAAACTATGCCTTCGCCATATGAATATTAAGTAATAATAGCATGGCACTTCGAATTCGATATGAAATTTTTTTATTTTTTTTTTCAAAAGATTTGATTATGTATCGAGAGAGTAGTATGAGATAAAAGATATTTCCGACTTTCTCTTATCTATCGGAAGTCCAATTCAGCGTCACAAACTTGTTTGTTTTCACACCGATGGGCTCTTAATAATATTTAAGTTTTAAAATAAAAAAAAGTGCGAAAAACCCAAACTTTCTTTTTTGGTTGGCTCAAAAAGAAACTTTGGGATTGCTGAATCAAAGACAAAAAAAAGAATCCATTTTAAAATAGAAAGCAGCGGAGCCATCATAGTATTTTTGAACTTCTCCGAAAAAAAGAAGGGTGGCATTTTGATCATTTACCCATCTAAGGTTGATAGATTCTAGCTTTATCTTTCTTGAACGGGGAAAGTAGGGGTTAATTTCATTATAGAGCCGTATGCAATGCATAAAAGATAATGCCCGTACGGTTGTTCAATTCTATCCTTTTTCCTATTTTTCTTTATCTTTCTTTCATCACACCAGATAGAACTATTATCAGGGTAATGATCCATCAACCTGCTAGTTCTTTTTATGAAGCACAAACGGGAGAATTTATCCTGGAAGCGGAAGAACTGCTGAAACTACGCGAAACCCTCACAAAGGTTTATGTACAAAGGACGGGCAAACCTTTATGGGTTGTATCTGAAGACATGGAAAGAGATGTTTTTATGTCAGCAACAGAAGCTCAAGCTTATGGAATTGTTGATCTTGTAGCAGTTGAATGAAAAAAATAGATTTTGTGCAAATCAGTGATTTGAGATTTTATCTATGAGTTGACTATATAAATATTAAATAAAAAATCCGGTTAGGATCAATCTAAACCAGCCCATTATGTATATGACTCAACATGCCAACTATTAAACAACTTATTAGAAATACAAGACAGCCCATTCGAAATGTCACGAAATCCCCCGCTCTTCGGGGGTGTCCTCAGCGTCGAGGAACATGTACTAGGGTGTATGTGCGACTCGTTTAGATCATGAGCTGACACAAAAAAGCCAAGAAAACCGCTTCCAGTATGAAAGATCAGTACTAGTGAAT
>JAYMFU010003344.1:17500-24341 GCA_036784835.1 Phaeophila floridearum
AACCCGAATGAACAAAGTGTTGAATTGAATCGTACCAGTCTCTACTGGGGGTTATTACTCATTTTTGTACTTGCTGTTTTATTTTCCAATTATTTTTTCAATTAGGAAAATGAAAGAAAAAAAAGAAAAATTCTAGGCATTCTCTTAGCCCCTTCGGAAGGATCTCATAATTATCCCTGACTGTTTATGTCTCTAGCACGACCACTTGATGAAATTTGGAGGGAAGTGGAGTAAATGGCCGATACTACTGGAAGGATTCCTCTTTGGATAATAGGTACTGTAGCTGGTATTCTTGTGATCGGTTTAGTAGGCATTTTCTTTTATGGTTCATATTCCGGATTAGGTTCATCCCTATAGTAATCGGATGAATGGAGTTGTGACATGAAAGCGTAGGAACTCAACGGGATTCCCTTCTTTAGTTTGTCTGATTCGAGGGGAAGGGGCCCGTTGGGTTCTTAAGAATCAGAGTCTTTTTTTTTTCTAAATGACAAAGTGGATTTCTTTTTCTGCTGGTTCAAAAAACTCCATTCTATTTTTTTGATGATGTTTTTGAAAAATGAACTGCATTGGTTGATTCAAAACACCTCTTCCTTGATAGTATCTATGGGTACTTTACAAGTTAGAACAAAGGGGGAATCACTCAATTTCCTGGATTAGAATCCTATTTTATATAAATATTCTATATTTTAATTTTATATTTCTGCAGATTAGATTTCTGTAGATTAGATCTCGCACAAATACCTTCTATACTCTTTCTTACCCCATTTATCCCTATATTTTTTATATTTGATCAATGGAAAGTTCATTGCCTAAGTTTTATTTTTTTGTCCACTACTTTTTTTATATATTTTATTGTACGTAATAAATCGAAAAAAAAAAAGTAAAGTTCCGCTACATCTGGAAAACCGAAAAAAAGACTAGGAGTTTTTGACAAACAGATTACTCTTTCGACACAAGAAAGGGGGTTTAGAAAATTCCTTTTCTTGTGTCGAAGACTAGGAAAACAAAACAAATAATGCCTCCTAGAATTTTTTGTTCCCCACACTTCTAGTTCGTTCGATTACCCGCTTTTTTATGCTAATCTCTATCCCCATTTTATGGCATTGAAATCTGGCATATAGTAACACAGTCCTGTCAATTCAATTTGAACAAAGAAAAAGGCGGTAAAGCCATAAACTTCTTCAAACAAAAATCTACCTATTATGACTAAGAGTGCGCTACAAGGGAGTCCCCGAAGTTCGTAGAAAAAGAGCAAGTAAATAAAAGGTTTTTCCGAATTGATTTTTTGATCATAAAGAATTGACAACCAAAATTTTTTCTTTTTACAAACCTGATGTCGATAAATCCGCGAGTCTAGAAATTCATTTCGGCCAATTGAACCTTCTCGAACTGTTTCTTTTTAAGAACTAAAAATATTTGTGCCAAAATAACAGATGCCAAGAAGACCAAAAGGCCTTGGACACGTAATGGATCTTGAAGTACTATTTCGGCATCTCCCTGACCAAATCCACCCACATTAGGATTACTCGTTAATGGTTGATCAAATTTGATGGATTCACCCTCTGAAACAAGAACTTCTGGTCCTGGAGGGATAATATCAACCACTTGACGTCCATCCGATGGACCTGTTATGATTATTTCATACCCCCCTTTTTCTTTTCGTATGATTTTGCTTACTATGCCCGCCCCTGTAGCATTATAAACTGTATTGTTACTCTTGCTTCCGTCGGGATAAATCTGACCCCTTCCCCTATTTCCTCCTACATATATAGGATATTTTAAGAAGTGAACATCTTTCTTAGTAGCGGGGTCGGGGGAAAGAATAGGAAAGGTGATTTCACTATATTTCTGGCCGGGGACAGGCCCTATTACAAGAATATTTTTTTTATTAGGGCGGTAGCTCTGAAAAGACAAATTTCCTATCTTTTCTTTCATCTCGGGAGAAATACGATCGGAAGGAGCTAATTCAAACCCCTCCGGTAAAATAAGAACAGCCCCCACATTCAAACCCCCTTTCTTACCATTAGCAAGGACTTGTTTCACTTGCTTATCATAAGGGATTCGAACAACTGCTTCAAATACAGTATCGGGAAGTACTGTTTGTGGAACCTCAATATCCACGGGCTTATTAGCTAAATGACAATTGGCACATACAATACGCCCAGTCGCTTCTCGTGGATTTTCATAACCTTGCTGTGCAAAAATGGGATATGCACTTGAAACGGGTGCCCGAGTTATGATATATATCATGAGCGATACGGAAATCGATCGAGTAATATGTTCCTTTATCCAAGAAAAAGTATTTCTAGTTTGCATGGTCTAATCATTGGTCTGAAAATTTCTACAATAAATTGGGTAGGTCCCTAGTATAGTTTCCTATCCACGATTCTGCTATTTATTGGAATCATTTTACTGGAATACTATACTATAAAAATAGTATGAAAACCCCCGGATAGAATGTTTTTAATACTTATGTAGAACTACATAAGTAAGAAACGTTCTAATTGGATTGATTGATGATTTATCAATCATTCATTGAATGATAAATAACTACAAGTGATGGAGATACACGATTTAAATAACGAAAAATCCAATATTTAAAAATAGTATCGAGAATAACCGGAAAAGTGGAAACAAGACCAGATATAATTTGGTCATTATGACCAAATCCAAAATCTTTGTACACAGAACCAATCATTAGTTCCCACCCGTGGGGTGAATGAAATCCGATACATAAATCGGTTAATAAAAGAATCGAAAAGGCTTTTACTGTATCACTTAAGTTATATACGAATTCCTGAGCCCAAGAGTTAAGAATAACAAGTTCTTCATTACCTAAAATCGAATAACCACTTAGAATAACAAAACAGATTATATTTGTCGAGAAGTGTAAAATTGTATGGATACGATCCTCGTTGTGTATCTTGATTAATTGGATCGTTTCTTTGTGGATTCCTATAAGAAACTTTTGTAGATATGTCTCCGAGTATTCCTTGATCATTTCTTCCAAGAAGAGGATTTCGTCTAATTCTATGAACTTTTCTAGAATACTTTTTTCTTGAATATCATTCAAAAAAATTTCGGATTGGCCGATATTCACCCAATTAATAACCCAAGATTCCATACTTTTAGTAAATGAGAGAGAAATCCACCAGGGCAGAAATACTATAGATGCAAGATACAAAAGAGGAGTGAAAGCTTTCTTTTTTGCCATTTTTCGCCTGTTAATTTTTAATTAACCCACTCCATTTGTCGACTTTATATAATCGAATCTTTCTTTCAAACATGAGTTGTAGACAAGGCATCAAACCTACGAATCTATTTTATTTGTGATTTTGTTTTGAATCTAGAAAGAATCCAGAAATAGACTAAGACTCCACTTCGAATTTGACTAAAGAAATAATACAAGTGTTGCCAGAGATATCTCAATTCATCAAATTCCAAACAAGTGTCTCCTTTCGATGAATGGTCGAAAGAAGTACTTTAAGGAATGAATATTATTGAGATTTTGAGACGAAAGAATCCCTTATTCTATCAAAATATCCAATATTTCAAAAAAATGCCAACGATTCCCCATAGTCAAGAATAGAATAATTGAGAGAAAGATATTGTGATGGTCAAAAAAATGAGCGGCAAAACAAGATAGAAACAGACCAGTTATCATTATTAAGAAAACCCATTATTGGGTAGTAAAGAACACAAATGAAAGGTCGAGTGAAAAAAAATTTACAAGATATGGTTTATCTGTATCTGTTTATCCTAAAGTATCACTTAGTTATAGAAAAAACAGGATTCTTGCATTTTTTCCCTCCTGCCGAGAAAGCATTCGTTCTTCAGCCCAGTTCCTTTTCTCAAAATCAAAATACTTCAATTGGTACGCGCAAGAAATAGGCCAATTCCGCGGCTTTTTGTTCAATTTCTTGTGGAGTCAAATTCTCATCAGTACGAGTCAACGGAACAGCCCCCCGGCCTCTGATATCCATATAAAGGACAGGACGCGAAAAAATACCCTCTTTAACTTCTATTCGAACGGATTGAATATCTTTTATAAGGAATCGGAGGAATATGCGACGATTTTTTCCAGGAAATCCCCAACGAAAAATACACACTATTCCTTCCTTTCTATCGAATCGATCATAACCACTACCTACATTCCAGGAGATTGTGCACCACAAATAGGAACTAATAAAGAGACCCGCGATCCCGTAGAAAGACATCACGATCCCCTGTGGAAAAAAAGTGATTTGCTGAGACGGAACAAAAGATATCAAATTTCTACCAAGAAAACTGGAAGTTCCAACCAACAAGAATCCTAATGAACCTAAAAAAACGATAAGGGCCCAGCAAAAATTACTTAGTTTTCGAGACCCCGTTATAAGTTCTATCCATATATGTTCTGATCGCCAACTCATACTTCATCCGATTGCATTTTATTGAAATTGAAAGAATACCCCAAATTATTTTGACTTTACTTTTTTTGTTTCCGCATGAACTTTCATTAACTAGCACTAGTTTGGTGTGAACTAGCACTAGTTTAATGAGAACTTTTAGGGGTAATTCATCAAATTTGTTTAGATCTAAAATAATAACATACCCCTCATATGATCCCAATATACATATTGATATACATATAGATCGGCCAACTTTACATTTTAGGCATCCAGCGATCCTGATCTATTTGAAACTGGCTAGAATTAAGTTACCTATAGATCATTTTCTGCAGGCATAAGAGCTTTTTCTTTTATGTTCGACAGAAATCACATGTTCTACCATATTTTCTTTTCTGAAATAAATATCTATGTTATGCTACAAGCCTAAGTTTCAAAAAAAAAACGAATGAGATTAGGTCCCCTCAGATCTAAACAATCTTGTTTTTTTGAACATGAAGAAATAAAGAAGCCATTGCAATTGCCGGAAATACTAGGCCTACTAAAGGCACAAAAATAGAGGGAAAGTGGAAAGTTGTCATAAAACGGGGTACCTCGGTTTATTATTTGTACCTGTTCTTTTTTTTTAATATCATATTTTATATTTATACTAATTATAATTAATAATTGTAATTATTATGAATTCGTAGTTATTATTAATTAATTCAATTTGAAAATTTTTCATTTTAATTAGAGATATTAAGTATCTAAGTGAGTATATAGAATAAGTCCAAGGAATGTAGAATTAAATAAATGGACTTATTCATCTATCTACATGAAAGATACATATGATAATCCATTTTTTTCTTCGTTTCTTTGTGTTTTGTTCTTGGCTTCAACTTTAATAAAGAAATAGTTATCCCCAACTTTTGATTTTTATTCTTTCTACAATTAGATCTTAGGTCGCCAAAGAAAACTCCCTTTTTAGTTACTTTGATTCCGATAAGCTAAGATTCGGATAAGCTAACTACTTGTTTCCTACAAATAAAAAAATGGAACTTAGTGCACTCTACTTGATTGAATTGGAATTCAAAGGAAAGAAGGCGTGGAGCTTAAATAACTCACTCAAAACGCTTTTCAAAAGATTACGCGGTACGATTAGGTCGAATAAGCCCTTCTGGAATAAATATTCAGCCGCTTGTGAACCTTCGGGTACGGTTTTATTCAATGTTTGTTCAATTACTCTTTTACCCGCAAATGCAATGTAGGAATTTGGTTCGGCAATAATAATATCTCCCAACATACCAAAACTAGCTGTTACCCCACCAGTAGTAGGAGATGTAAGGATTGATACATACAATAACTTTTTATTTGATTGATAATCATATAAAGCAGACGATATTTTAGCCATTTGCATCAGGCTCAAACTCCCTTCTTGCATGCGCGCTCCCCCCGAAGCGCACACTATAATAAGAGGTAGAAATTGATTGGTAGCGTACTCAATCAAACGGGTGATTTTCTCCCCGACTACGGATCCCATACTACCCCCCATAAACTGAAAATCCATAACCCCAATTGCTACGGGAATACCATTTAATTGACCTGTGCCTGTTTGAACAGCCTCAGTTAATCCTGTCTTTCTTTGATAAGAATCAATCCGATCTTTATAAGGCTCCTCCTTCGAATGAAATCCAATGGGATCCAGAGAGACCATGTCTTCATCCATAGGGTCCCAAGTACCAGGATCGATCGAAACTTCGATTCTTTCTGAACTACTAATTTTCAAATGGTATCCACACTGTTCACAAATATTCATTTTTGATTGCAAAAATTTCTTATAATTTAATGCATAACAATTTTCGCATTGAACCCACAAATTCCTGTATTTTTGAGTTGCATCGAGATCACCATACCTTTCTCTTAGAATTAAATCACTACTCTTAGCGCGGCTAGACCCCCCGCCTTCAGTATTAGTTTTACGTTTCTCAAAAACGCACCTAGAAATGTAATCGTCACTACTATCACTTACAATGGACGTATCAATACAGATTTGAGACTGAAGATAACTGTCAATGCAACTAGTAATATGATTATTCCAACTAGATTGAGTATCATACATGTAACGATTGTATAAGGAATCTTTATTCGGAGATCCATTATTCATATAACTAGAATTGCGATAACTAGAAAAAGAACTTTCTAATTCACTCAGAAAAGAATGATCACTGTCAATCTCAAAAATCTGATTTTCTATATCAAAATAGATAGAAAAACTGTCTCCATTACTATCCCTAACTAAAAAAGTATCATCAGAGATGAAATTCCGAACGTCTTTGATGCCAAATAAACGACCAACATCAATGTAACTGGAATTTCCACGAACCCTCCAACTAGGAGTGTTTTTAGCCCTACCTTTTGGATTCAGATCTTCACTTTCACTAGTATTTTCAAAAGGACTAAGATTGTCCATTAAT
>JAYMFU010004454.1:0-33900 GCA_036784835.1 Phaeophila floridearum
GCTGGGGATCGGTGCGAATGCGGCCATCATCAGCGTCGTGGACGCGACGCGGCTCCGGCCGCTTCCGTTCGACGACGCTTCCTCGTTGATGGACGTATGGTTGGAGCCCGATGGCCCTGCAGACGCCCAGCGGGGGGATCTCACCGCTGCGGACCTCATGGACCTCCGAGCCGAGCCGGGTCTGTTCGCCGCACTCGCCGGGTGGCGTCCGACCACGGCCACCTACGTGGGGCTGACCACCCAGGAGGTGCTCGACGCCGCTGAGGTGACCGCCGGCATGTTCGGTGGCGTATTGCGCGTCCAGCCGCTTCTCGGGCGGAGCTTCCTGCCCGAGGAGGACCGACCCGGGGCGGCGCCGACGGTACTCCTGTCCCACGCCTTCTGGAGCGACCATTTCGGCGGCGATCCAGGTACCATCGGTCGATCCGTGGTCCTCGACGGCACGCCACATGTGGTCGTTGGCGTCATGCCTCCCGCACTCCGCCCTCCGTTCCAGCCTTCGGCCGAGGTATGGATCCCCGCGCGCTTGGAGGTTCGGCGGTGTCGTGGCGGATGTCCCAAGGTCTCGGCGGTGGGGCGTCTGGCTTCCGGGACGGGGTTGGAGGTGGCCAGGGATCGGGCCGCCGCCCTGGGACGCCGCCTGGCCGAGTCGTATCCCGAGACCAATCGTGGCGTCGCCCCCTCCCTGACTCCGCTCAGCGACTCGCGGGTCCGGATGTCGCCCCGGACGACAAGCCTCCTGCTTTCCGCCGGCGCACTGGTCCTACTGCTGGCGTGCTCGAACGTGGCGCTCATCCTCCTGGCCCGAGGCGTGGACAGGAGTAGAGAGATGGGTGTTCGCCGCACTGTGGGTGCATCCAGGGGATCGTTGATGGGCCAGCTCCTTCTGGAGAGCGTCGGCCTCGCACTGACCGGTGCCGTTCTCGGGGTCGGGGTCGCCGTCTGGGTTCTCGAAGCCCTACAGCGGTCGGCTCCGCCGGACCTTCTGGGAGGTGCACAGCTGAGCCTGGATGCGACGATTCTGGGATGGGTGGCCTTGATCACGGTCGGCGCGGGACTCGCCTTCGGCGTCGGCCCCGCTGCGGTCGGGGCCCGTGTGGACGGGCCCCTCGGCCGCCCGCGTCCGGTGGTGGGGGCGCGCGCCGGTCGCACCATGCGGGGCGCCCTGGGTGCATTCCAGATCGGGGTGGCCACTGTCGTGATCATCGGGGCCGGCGGGCTCCTCCGAAGCTTCCAACATGCGAGCGGGGACGCTCTGGGCTTCGACCCTGGCGACGTGCTCACGGTCTCCGTCGACCTGGGGTCGTCCTCCCCCTTTGCCGGCGCGTTGGACCGGGGCGAGCGGGTATCGTTGGCCATCGAACGTCTCGAGGCCGTGGCCGGCGTGTTCTCCGTCGGCGCCGCGGCATCGCTCCCCTTCCAGGAGCACGCCGTGCCGGCGGAGATCCTCGTGCGAGACGATGAGGACAGTCACCAGACGCTCTCCGGGACGGTCGTCGTGCGGTCGGTCTCGCCCGCCTACTTCTACACGATGCGGCAAAGGCTGTCGGAAGGACGCTGGTTCCGCCCGGAGGACGACGACGCCTCGGCACCCGTCGCCATCATCTCCTCGACGGCGGCTCGGCGACTGTTCCATGACCCGCCCCGTTCGCCCCTGGGGGCGGCCCTCGCCGTCGGCGCCGACGTGGCGTTGGGAGAGGAGATGTCGCTCGGCGCGGACTCACCGGCGTGGCGGACGGTGGTGGGGGTGGTGCGCGACGAGTGGAGCCACTCGGAGCTCCGACCGTCGGAGGCCGTGGTCTATCTCCCCATGGGCCAGGCCGTGCCGGAGGCGGCACACCTCGTTGCCCGGGTGGATGGGGACCCCCAGAGCATCGCGGGTACGATCCGTGCTGCCCTCGGCGAGATCGACAACGACTGGAGGTCGGGGGAGGTCGTACCCTTCGAGGATCGAGTCCATGAGGCCTACGCCGGGGAACGTTTCGGGGCAGTCCTCGCAGGGTCGTTCGCCGCGTTGGCGCTCGTCGTCTCCCTGGTAGGGCTCTTCGGTGTGCTCGCCCATGTCGTGACGACCCGCGTGAGGGAATGGGGCCTCCGACGAGCCGTGGGGGCCACCGATGGCGAGGTGCGGGGGGCGGTGTTGGCTCGGGGGGCCACCTTGGCGCTGGCAGGTGCGATCCTGGGCGGAGCCTACGCTGGCCTCTTCGCCGAGGGACTCGACGCAACGTTCGGGGGCGTGGGGCTCAGAACGCCCCTCGTCTATGCCGGCGCCGTCACGATCCTGTCGGTGGCGGTCCTCGTGGTCAGCGCATGGCCGGCGAAGCAGTCCGTCTCGGTGGACGTGGTCTCGGCCTTGCGAGCCGACTGATACGACGGGAGCCGGTGGCGGAGACAGCCGTCGGTCCCCACACTAGCTTTACGGGTCGGGGAACGGGCGGCCTTGGCCGTCCCAGTCAATGGATGGGTGGATGATCAAGCTTCGGAATATCGAGAAATCCTACAAGTCGGGTGCGGGTGAGACCTTCGTCCTGCGGCGGATCTCCGCCGAGGTCGAGAAGGGCGAGTTCGTGACCATCATGGGGCCCTCGGGCGCCGGCAAGTCGACCTTGCTGTCGATCCTGGGCATGCTCGACGCCGACTGGCGCGGAGAGTACTACCTGATGGGCGAGCCGGTGCACGCAATGAAGCCCCGTGCCCGCATCGAGTTGAACAAGCGCTACATCGGCTTCGTTTTCCAACAGTACCATCTTCTCGACGACCTGAACGTGTACGAGAACCTCGAGATCCCCCTCTCGTACCGGAACGTGAAGCGAAAGGAGCGGCAAGCCATCGTTGCCGATACCCTCGACCGCTTCCAGATCGTCGGGAAGAAGGACCTCTACCCGAGCCAGCTGTCCGGCGGCCAACAACAGCTCGTGGCCGTGGCGCGCGCCATCATCGCCGAGCCGGCCATCATCCTCGCCGACGAACCGACCGGCAGCCTCCATTCGAGCCAGGGACGGATGATCATGGACCTTCTCAAGCAGCTGAATCGGGAAGGCACCACCATCATCCAAGTCACCCACAACGAAGAGTACGCGGCGTACGGAAACCGTATCATCCAGCTGAAGGACGGCTGGATCGTCGACGAATAGCTCCGCTCGACACCGTCATGTCGCCTGAAGTCCGTCCGAGACCCGCCGTACGCGCGGATCGCCGCTGAGCGTGGCTCCGCGCGTCCTCGTCGCCGACGACCAGCCCGATGTGCTGGAGGCAATTCGGATCCTTCTCAAGGCCGAAGGCTTCGAGACGGTCACGGCCAGTTCCCCCGGCGGCGTCACCCGAGCGGTCGAGCATGACGACTTCGACCTGGCCCTCATCGATCTGAACTACACGCGGGACACGACATCCGGTCGGGAAGGCCTGGACCTGTTGAGCTCCATCCGGGAGCTGGACAACACGTTGCCCATCGTGGTGATGACGGCGTGGGGGAGTGTCGAAGGCGCCGTCGAGGCCATGCGCCGGGGTGCCCGGGACTACGTCGAGAAGCCGTGGGACAACGATCGTCTGCTGGCTACCATTCGCACCCACGTCGAGCTCGGACGCGCACTGCGTCGCAGCCAGCTTCTTGAGGGTGAGAACCGTCGCCTGAAGGGTGAGGGCGCCCCCGACCTCATCGCCGAGTCGCCGGCCATGGAGCCGGTCCTGGAGCTCATCGACCGTGTGGGGCCCTCCGACGCCAACGTCCTCGTGGTGGGGGAGCACGGCACCGGCAAGGAGGTCGTCGCGCGATGGCTTCACGCCGTCTCACCGCGGGCCTCGAAGGCCCTGGTGGCGGTGAACGCCGGCGGATTCAGCGAGGGGGTGTTCGAGAGCGAGCTCTTCGGCCACGTGAAGGGAGCGTTCACCGATGCGAAGACCGACCGGATCGGCTGCTTCGAGCTCGCGGACGAGGGAACCCTCTTCCTCGACGAGATCGCCAACGTCCCCATGCAACAGCAGGCGAAGCTCCTGCGGGTTCTCGAGACTCAGGAGATCCAGCGGGTCGGGTCGTCCAAGGTGCGAAAGGTCAACGTCCGCGTGATCTCGGCCACCAATGCCAACCTCATGGAAGCCGTAGCCGCCGGGGACTTCCGCGAGGACCTCCTGTATCGCCTGAATACCGTGGAGATCCGGATCCCGCCCCTCCGTGACCGCCGGGAGGACATCCATCTCCTGGCCGAGCACTTCCTCCGCAAGCAGGCGGCGCGGTACGACCGCGATCTCGACGGCTTTTCCCCGCCCGCCATGGCGGCGCTCCGCGCCCACACGTGGCCGGGCAACGTCCGGGAGCTCCAGCATTCGGTGGAGCGATCGGTGCTCATGGCGAGGGGCTCCCGCATCGAAGCCTCCGACCTCGGGCTTCGCCGCCGGGACGACGGCTCCGTGGCCATCGAGGAGCTCACCCTGGACGAGGCCGAGCGGCTGATGATCGAGAAGGCGCTCGATCGGCACCAAGGCAACGTGAGCAAAGCCGCGGAGGCCCTCGGGCTCAGCCGCAGCGCCCTGTACCGGCGCCTGCAACGCCACGAGATCGATCCCGGGAGCGACGACGGCTCCGAGGGCGACTGATGCTGACGCGGTGGCGTCGATTGAGTCACGATCAGCGGGTGGTGATTCTGACGCTCCTGGCGGGCCTCCCCGGTGTCGTGGTGTCTCTGGGTTTCCTCTGGCTCGGCGAGTACACGCCTCGGGTCCAGTGGACCGCATCCGTGGTGCTGGTGGGCCTCTGGGGCGGGGTGACGCTCGCCCTCCGCGAGCAGATCATCCGGCCCCTGGGCACGCTGGCGAACATGCTGGCGGCCCTGAGGGAAGGAGACTTCTCCATCCGCGCTCGCGTCACCGACGGCTCCGACGCTCTTTCACTGGCCTACCTCGAGGTCAACCAGCTGGAGGAGGTCCTCCGCAACCAGCGTCTGGGAGCCGTGGAGGCGACGGAGACGCTGCGCAAAGTCCTGGAGGAGATCGATGTGGCGGTCTTCGCCTTCGACCCCGAGCGGACCCTCCGTATCGTGAACCGCGCGGCGGAGCGGCTCCTGGGTCAGCCGGCGGAACGGCTCATCGGAAAGTCGGCGGGTGAACTTCGCCTGGACGACGCGCTGGACGGCATCGCGCCGCGCACCTTGGAGGTGTCGTTCCCAGGTGGGACGGGTCGCTGGGAGCTCCGCCGGAGTGTGGTGCGGCAGGAAGGGTATCCCCTCCAGCTCCTGGCCCTCTCGGATCTCAGTCGCGCCCTTCGCGAGGAGGAGCGGCAAGCGTGGAAACGGATCATCCGCGTGCTGTCCCATGAGATCAACAACTCCCTGGCACCCATCAAGTCCATCTCCGGGAGCCTGGAGAGCCTTCTGGGTCGGAGCGAGCTACCCGAGGACGTAGGTGAGGACGTGGAAAGGGGCCTTGCCGTGATCTCCAGCAGAGCCGAGGCCCTGGGTCGGTTCATGGCCTCGTACGCGACCTTGGCCCGACTGCCCCAGCCCGAGCTCGGCCCGGTTCGGGTGGCCCGGCTGGTCGAGCGGGTGGCGGACCTGGAGACGCGTCTGCCGGTGCGGGTCGCCGACGGTGACGACATCACGATCCGGGCGGACGCTGACCAATTGGAGCAGGCCCTCATCAACCTCATACGCAACGCCGTCGACGCCACGCTGGAAGCGGAAGGGGAGGAGGTCTCCATCCGCTGGAGGAAGCGAGGAGCCTCCGTGCACATACTCGTTGAGGACCAGGGACCCGGCGTCTCGGACACGGGCAACCTGTTCGTCCCGTTCTACACCACCAAGCAGGGTGGCTCGGGGATCGGACTCGTGCTGTCCCGTCAGATCGCCGAAGGCCACGGCGGATCGCTGGAGCTCGAGAACCGGGAGGAGGAGGGTGCCCGCGCCCGCATGATCCTCCCCGTCGATCCGGTGGCGTGACCCGCTCCGTCGAATTCGACGCAACCGTTCGCCCGCACCCTGTGTCCGACAGGACGGAAGAGGGAGTCACGGCGATCAGCGAGCTCTTCTTGTGAGCGAACTCGAATTGGTTGAGCGAGCGGGGAAGGGCGATCAAAGTGCCTTCCGCCTCCTCTACGACGACAACGTGGACCGGATCTACAGGCTCATGTACCGAATGGCGGGCGACCAGGACCTGGCGATGGACTTCACTCAGGAGGCCTTCGTCCGCGCGTACCAACGCCTGGAGCAGTTCCGTGGCGACGCGGCGTTCTCCACGTGGCTTCACTCCATCGCGGTTTCGGTTGCCCTCAACGGGCTCCGTAAGGTTGATCGCCACCGCAAGAGGGAGCGATCGCTGGAGGACGCCGCCCCCGTCGCCACCAGGGGAGCGGTATCGGAGCCGGGACTCCGGGAGCGGATCGCCGGGGCCGTGGATGCCCTGCCCGACATCTACCGGACGGTGTTCCTGATGCACGACGTGGAAGGCTACAACCACGGAGAGATCGCGGCGTCCCTCGGCGTGGCCGAGGGGACGTCCAAAGCGCGTCTCTCCCGAGCGCGGGCCAAGCTCAGGGATGCCCTGGGGCCCGCCATGCAGGAGTACGCAGGATGAACGATCGAGACGAACGGAAGCTCTGGGAGCGCATCGGCGTGGAGTACAACCCGCCTGTGGAGACCCCTCGCGAAGCGATGTGGAGGGTCATTGAAGGCCGCATCGAGTCCTCGGACGACGCCGGGCCGGTGGGTGGTGATGGCCAGGCCGTCGTCGATCTGGAAACGGCCCGGCAGCGGCGACGCTCAAGCGTCCGGCCTCTGTTCGGCTGGGCGGTGGCAGCGGCGGCCCTCCTCGTCATGGGTGTGGGAATCGGTCGCATGAGTGTGGCCCCCGCGACCCTGACGGGTGGCGTCGAGACGGCGGCCGCGCCGGCGACGGCAGGAGGCAACGGCCTCGCGGCCCGAGCCCATCTCGGCCGCACCGAGGCCCTCCTCACCATGGTACGCGCGGACGCTCGCGACGGGCGAGTGGATCCTGCCGTCGCCGTATGGGCGGAGGACCTGCTCGCACAGACTCGACTGTTGATGGACCGCCCCCAGGGGGTCGAGCCCGGGCTGCAGGATCTCCTGCTCGATCTCGAGCTGGTCCTCGTCCAGGTGGTGGGTCTCGCCGAATCGGAGTCCGATGACGCCCAGGCCCGTACCGAGGTCGAGTTGACGTTGAGAACACTGGACGAGGGCGAGGTGCTTCCTCGGATCCAGGCCCAGATCCCCCTGTCCATTGCGGGAGCGTGAGAACCATGAGCACGAAGACGAATAGAGCACGCCCAGGAGGCGATACGATGAACCGGAACACGTGGATGACGATGCCGCTGGTCGCAGCCGTGCTGAGCGGCGCCCTGGCCCCTGATCTCGTGGCTCAGCCTTTGCCCGCAGCTCCCATGCCCTACCTGGCTCCCGTGCCTGAGGCGCCGACGCCTCCTTTGCCGCCTTCGGCCACACTGGCTCTGGCGCAGAGGGCCGCCGTCGGTGCCCCGGCGATGGCTCCCATGCCGCCCTTGCCGCCGATGGGGTGGGGCGAGGAGGAATTCCGCTCGGAGGCGCCCGAGGGGTGGCTGCAGGAGGATCCCGGGGGACGGCTCTACGCCGCCGGTCGGGAGGCCCTGAATCGCCGCCGTTATCAGGAGGCGGCGCGGCACTTCGCCGAGTTGCGTGAAGAGTATCCCCGGTCGGGATACGTGGCCGACTCCTACTACTGGCAGGCCTTTGCTCTCTTCCGTCGGGGCGGGGGCGAGGAACTGCGTCGGGCTACCGAGCTCCTGAGCGTGCAGGCCGAGCGACATGCCGATGCAGGCACCCGTCGTGACGCCGATGCGCTCCGTGTCCGCATCGAGGCCCAGTTGGCACAACGCGGTGATCCGCGGGCGGCGCAAGCCATCGCCCAACAGGCGGCCGGCCCTTGTGACGAGGGTCAGGAAGTCAGGCTGGCAGCTCTCAGCGCACTCCTCAACATGAACGAGGAGCAGGCCATCCCCATCCTTCAGGAGTTGCTGCGGAGCCGGGACGAGTGCTCCGTGGAGCTGCGTCGTCGGGCGGTGTTCCTGGTGGCGCAGAAGATGGACGAGGCGTCGGTGGACATCCTCCTCGATCTGGCCCACCGGGATCCGGACCCCGATCCCGAGGTCCGCGAGCAGGCGGTCTTCTGGCTGCACCAGGTCCAGACGCCGGAGGCGCTGGACGCCCTGGAGTCGATTCTCATGGAGAGCGAGGACCGCGAACTGCAGGAACAGGCCATCTTCGCCATTTCCCAGCGTTCCGGCGACCGCCGGGCCATAGAGGCCCTGCGCGGGTATGCCCGCCGGACCGACATTCCGTCGGATCTCCGGGCCGACGCCATCTTCTGGATCAGCCAGAACCCCAACGCCGGCGGAGCCGAATACCTCATCGAGCTGTACCCGCAGCTGGAGGATCCCGAGCTCAGGGAGCGGGCCATCTTCGGCATCGCCCAGTCGGGAGGAGACGAGGCCCGTGACTGGCTCCTGGAGCGTGTCCGCGACGACCGTGAGTCGGTGGAAGCGCGAAAGAACGCGCTCTTCTGGGCCGGCCAGATCGGTGGCGACATCATCGAACAGCTCCAGGGCCTCTACGGCACGCTGGACGACCGTGAGATGAAGGAACAGCTCATCTTCGTCGCGTCGCAGGACGGCGGTCGCGCGTCGGTGGACTTCCTCATGGAGGTCGCCCGGGGGGAGGAAGACGGTGAGCTCCGCGAGAACGCCATCTTCTGGCTCGGACAGACGGACGATCCACGGGTGCCCGAGTTCCTCCTGTCGCTGGTGCGGGGATGAGGGCCGGCGGCGTGGTGCTGGCGGCCGCTGCAGCGTTGATGCTCCCGGGAGCCGGGCTCTCCGGGCAGTTGGCCCAGCGGGTGGCCGATACGGACGACGGGACCATCCGGATCGCGTATGATCTCGAGCCGGGCGTGGAGATCTGCGACCGTGGGATCCGGAAGGACGGGGATCGGATGATGTGGCGGTCGAACGGCCGGCACGATCCGGGGGTGTGCGTGACGGACGTCGTGGAGGTCGATGTGGAGGTCCGGGACGGGATCGTACGCGGGGTGGAGGTCGTTCGTCCTTCGGAAGCGCCTCCCTCGGACCTCAGGGGTCGGGTGGAGCGTCTGGAGCCCACGGAGGCGGTGGACTTCCTGCTGGGCCTCGCTCGAGCCGGCGCGTCGGCAGGGGCGGCCGAGGACGCGGTCTTCCCCGCGACCCTGGCGGATACGGAGGACACGTGGCGGGATCTCATCGAGTTGGCCCGCGATCACACGGTCCATCGAAGCGTCCGCAAGAACGCCCTCTTCTGGGTGGGACAAGAAGCTGCGGACGCCGCAACGGAAGAGCTTTCCGACGTGGCGCTGGCCGACGACGAGGAGCAGGAGGTCCGGGAAGCAGCCATCTTCGCGCTGTCCCAGAGACCCGAGAACCAGGCCATCGGCTCGCTCATCGAGATCGCCCGTACGGCGGAGCAGGCCGAGTCCCGCAAGTCCGCGATGTTCTGGCTGGCGCAGTCCGAGGACGAACGAGTGGTGTCGTTCTTCGAGGACATCCTCCTCGGAAGGAGGCGCTGACGGGGACCATCGGCCCTTCACGAGGCGAGTTCCTGGAGAGGCGGGCCCGTCGGGGGTCCGCCTCTTTATCATTCCGCCAGGCCGGTGCGGAAGGTTACCTTTTCCACGGCCCAGCGACGGGGCCTTTCGTAGGGTCGTACTCGCCCGCCGCCGATCGCCCCTTCAAGGAGCATCGTTCTTGCAGCACAGGCCGATCAAAGTCCTCCTGGTCGATTCCGACGAGGAGTATATCGACGAGCTGCAGGATGGCCTGGACCCCGACCAGCGGGCCCTGCTGGACGTGGAGTGGGTGGGTGAGCTGAGCCAGGCGTTGGCCCGTCTCACCCAGGGTGGTCTCGACCTGATGGTCCTGTCCCTCGATCTCGACGACAGCCAGGGTATGGTCACGTTCGATCGTGCGTTCGCCTTCGCGCCAGACGTGCCCATCGTCGTCATTTCCGACAACTCCGATGACGAGCGCGCGGTAGCCACCGTGCAGGCAGGAGCCCAGGACTACCTCGTGAAGGGTGAACTGACACCCGGGCTCCTGGTGCGGTCGGTCAGGCACGCCATCGAGCGACATCGGTTGTTCTCGGCGCTCCGCAGCCTCTCTCTCATCGACGATCTCACCGGCCTCTACAATCGGCGGGGCTTCGCCGACCTGGGAGAGCAGTACCTCAAGCTGGCCCGACGGTCCGGCCGGGGGGTGACGATGGTCTACCTGGACCTCGACCGCTTCAAGACGATCAACGACTCCCTCGGGCATCACGTGGGTGATCGAGCGCTCATCAAGGTCGCGGATATCCTTCGTGCCACCTTCCGTCGGTCCGACATCATTGCGAGACTGGGAGGGGACGAGTTCGGCGTCCTCGCCCTGGAGGCCGCCGACGAGAGTTCGGAGCTTCTGGTGGAGCGTCTGAGGGAACGCGTGGTGGACTTCAACGAGTCGAGCCCGGAGCCCTATCAGCTTTCGGTCAGCATCGGCATGGCGCATCATGACGATGACCCCAGGGTACGACTGGACGACCTCGTGGCCGAGGCCGATTCCGAGATGTATCGCGAGAAGCACGACAAGCGAGCCGCGACCTTGAGGGATCGATGAGCGGAGGCAACGGAGGCGCGGTGCACTGGTTGGTGCGAATTGCCGAAAGGGCGGGCCACGGACGCGACGAGCGTCCCGAGGTCTCCGCGGCCAGTGAGGCCTCCGAAGCGTGGACCCAGGTGGCTCGCGCCTACGAGCTGACCGACACGGAACTGGCCGAGATGGTGGCCGAATACTTCCGGCTCAAGGTCGCCGACATGTCCGTCGCCGACCCGAACGCGGCCCTCCTCGTACCGGAGACCATGGCCCGGAAGCACCGGGTGTTCCCCATTGCCGAGGACGATCGGTACTTCGTCGTGGCTACCTGCGACCCCACGAACGTCGAGGCGGAGCGGGCCCTGGGGTTCAGCACCGGCCGGACACTGCTTTTCGAAGTGGCCTCCCCGGGGGCCATACAGGACGCCATCGACGAGCGATATTCGCCGGAGCGCGCGGTGGAGTCCCTCCTCGGGGGCATCGCCGACGACGTCAGCGAAGATGCGGTGAAGCTGGTCGAGGAGATGGGGCCCGAGTCCATCTCCGAGGACGACGTGACGGCCACCCCGGTGGTGAAGCTCACCAACCTCATCATCCGGGACGCCATCAACGCCGGCGCCAGCGACATCCACATCGAGCCCGGGCGACGCCTGGGCGCGGTGCGCTACCGGGTGGACGGTGTGCTGCGAAAGCACATGGACCTCCCCATGGCCGCCCTCAATCGCATCATTTCCCGAATCAAGGTGCTGGCGAAACTCGACATCGCCGATCGCCTGAGGCCCCAGGACGGAAAGGCGCGGGTCCAGGTCAAGAACCGGGGCTTCGACCTCCGCGTCTCCACGATCCCGGCCGGAGGCGCCGAGAAATGCGTCATCCGGGTGCTCGATTCGGGGAGCTCGCTTTCCCTGGACGACCTGGAGATTCCGGCTAACGAATTGGAACGCCTCCGGGACCTCATGACCCACCGTGACGGCATCGTCGTCGTGACCGGCCCCACGGGTTCGGGGAAGACGACGACGCTGTACGGTGCTCTCAGGGAGTTGGCCGACGGGCGCGTGAACATCATGACAGTCGAGGACCCCATCGAGTACGAACTCCCGGGGATCACGCAAACGCAGGTCCACACGAAGCAGGGGATGACCTTCGCCAGCGCCCTCCGGGCCATGCTTCGGCAGGATCCGGACGTCATCCTCGTGGGTGAGATCCGTGACAAGGAAACGGCCGTGACCGCCGCTCAGGCCGCGATGACGGGGCACCTGGTGCTCACCACGGTCCACGCCAACGACGCCGTATCCTCGGTGGCCCGCCTCGCGGACATGGGGCTTCAGTACAGCACCATCTCCCAGGTATTACGTGGGGCCATCGCCCAGCGGCTCCTGCGTCGGGTCTGCACGGCGTGCGCCGAGCCGGTGCGAGGGCAGCTGACCCCGGACGAACAGCGCCTCACCGACCGCCACGGAATCGAACCGGTGGTGCGCGCGGTGGGGTGCACCGAATGCGGGTTCACCGGCTACAGGGGCCGTCTACCCGTGAACGAGGTGCTCATCGGCGGTCCCCGGTTCCAGAAAGGGGTCGAGCAGCGGAAGGGTTGGGCGACCCTCTTCCGGGTGGCACAGCAGGGAGGCATGCGCTCACTCCACGAAGTCGGCCTCGAGTGGGTCACCCAGGGCAAGACGACACTCGTGGAGGTGGAGCGCGTCCTCGGGCAGGGGATCGAAGAGGGTGCGAGCGAGGTCCACGCCGGGCCGCCGCGGATCCTCCTCGTCGACGACGACGAAGACGCGAGGCTCCTCATGCGGTCCCTCCTGGAGCGCGACGGCTACGAGGTCGAGGAGGCCGAGGACGGACACAAGGCCCTGGATATGCTCAAGCAGAACCAGGATTTCCAGCTCATCGTGCTCGACCTGGCCATGCCGGGGCTGGACGGCCGTCAGGTCCTCGAACAGATCCGCGGGTCGGTGGACACGGCGGCCCTCCCCGTCCTCATTCGGACGGCGACCGGCAGCGATGCCCTGGAGGCGGAACTCCTCGAGGCGGGGGCCGACGATTACGTGGAGAAGTCCGTGGACGCCACTCGCTTCATGGCCCGCGTGCATGCCGTCCTCCGGAGGGCGATGTAGTCGAGGAGGACCCGGCGCCAACCTCCACGGAGGTGCCATGCGGGCGTGGCCGTGACCGAGTGGTCACGAGTGTGTAACGAGACGGTCACGATGGCGGCCCATCACCCCTTGGCCCGTTCCGTCGCCTTGTAACGACCAGCTTCTGTCGTGACGTTTTCGTGACTCTACGGTGACGGGAGTCGTGACGAACACACTTCAAGGGATGGCACGCGATGCGACGCATTTTCCTGTGGATGGCCACCGTGCTCACGGTGCTTACTCCGGCGGCCCTCGAGGCTCAGACGACCATCGCGGCTCGGGCGGCGTCGCTCACCATCGGAGGCCGGCTCCACACCCAGTATCAGGGTTCCTCCGTGGACGGCGCGGTGAACGACTTCTTCATCCGTCGGGCACGCATCATCGTCGACGCGGCGTTCAACGACTTCTTCGTCGGCCGGGCCCAGACCGACTTCGCCGGTGGCGGAGCTACGCTCCTCGACGCGTACGTGCGGATGAACTTCGACCCGGCCTTCCGCCTCTACATGGGTCAGTTCAAGCGCTCGTTCGACCTCTTCGAGCTCAGCAGTTCGACGGACCTCTCCATCTTCGAACGAGACGGTCGCATCACGGGCTACTCGTCGTGCACGGGGGTGGGACGGGTGTGCTCCCTCAGCCGGCTCACCGAGACTCTCGGGTACGCCGGGCGCGACGCGGGCATCAAGATCGACGGATCGTCGGGCACCTTCATGTACCAGGCGAGCCTCACCAACGGCACGGGCGTGGGCGCTTCGGACGTGAATGACGGCAAATCGATCTCCGTCCGCGCAGGCGTCGCCGCGTCTGAGATGCTCACAGTCTCGGCGAACGTCGGTACGCAGGACTATCTCTTCGCAGGCGAGACGGAGAACGCCTTCGCCTGGGGCGCCGACATGGAGTGGGGTACGTGGCGTGACGGCCTCCATGTACTGGCCGGCGTGGTCGGTGGAGACAACTGGGCCGCGCTGGATGCGAACAACGACCCTCGGGACTTCCTGGCCTTCCAGCTTCTCGGGTCTCTGTACCAGCCCCTGGACGGTGACCGGGTGGTGGGCATCGAGCCGCTCCTGCGCATCAGCGTGACGGACCCTGCCGGCGACATCGACGACGATGGCGGCACGCTCATCACGCCGGGCCTCATGCTCTACTTCATGGGAAAGAACAAGGTCGGCGCGAACTTCGACTATTACATGCCCCAGACAGGCGACTCCGAATTCGTCTTCCGGGTGGGCATGTTCCTCTACTTCTAGGACCGCCGCGGGCGTAGAAGCCGGCGGGAGGCGTAGGGACCTCTCGCGTCGCAGGTAGAGTATGAGCGGCGGAAGCTAACGGACCGGGGGCTTCGGCCCCCGGTTTAGATTGACACGCCTGGGGGGTGTCGGCAGCTTTACAGGCTGTCGTATCCGGGGGCGGAAGACCCTCCGAAGGCCTCCAGGCCCCACTCTCGTCGAACCCACGCGCTCTACATGTTCAAGACTCTACGGGGTCGCCTCATTGCCATCGCCGTCGTCATCGGCGTCGCAGGCTGGCAGCTCTACTCCCACAAGACCGAAACCGGGGAGTTTCTCAAGCTCGGGCTCGACCTCCAGGGCGGGATGCATCTAGTCCTCGAGGTGGACGATCCGGACAGCACGATGACGGCGGATGCCAAGTCCGACATGATCGACCGGGTGGACCGGATCATCCGGACCCGGATCGACCAGTTCGGCGTGGAAGAACCCCTCATCCAGAAGGTCGGCGGGGATCGCCTCATCGTCGAGCTCGCCGGCATCGACGACGAGGACCGCGCCAAGGGGATCATCCAGGAGAGCGCGTTCCTGGAGTTCAACCTGGTGCTTCCGACCGCCGAATTCGACGGGGCGCTGTCCCGAATCGACCGGAGCATCGTCGCCACCCTCGGTGTCGACTCCATCCGCGCCCTGGGCCGTGACGTGGTCGACGAATCCGACGACCTGGAGAACCTCCTCTTCGGCACCGACTCGACGGCGGTCCGCGACAGCGCCGCCGCCGACACGGTAGCCGCCGAGGAAGAGGACGCCCCGGAGGCCATCGAGGACGCTCTCCGGCCGTTCTCGTCGCTCCTCTTCACGGGTGATGTCGAGGGTACCTACTTCGTCGCCGCCGAGGACCGGCCCATCGCCGAGCAGTTCCTGGCCATGGAAGAGGTTCAGCGCGCCTTTCCCCGGGACCAGAAGCTCCGGTGGGGGGCCGATCTGCTGGCTCAGGGGGCGCGCAACTACTACAGGCTCTACGTGCTGGAAGAGGACGCCTTCCTGACGGGTGAGGAACTGGAAGACGCCACTGCCCAGCGTGATCCGCAGTTCAATCAGTCGCAGGTACAGTTCCAGCTCTCCCGGGCGGGTGGACGCCAGTTCGCCCGGTTCAGCGGCGCCAACGTCGGCAACTACCTGGCCATCGTCCTCGACAACGAGGTCATGAGTGCTCCGGTGATTCGAGACCGCATCGGAGCGCGAGGCCAGATCGAGATGGGGCAGGGGACGCCCCTCGAAGAGGCCCGCGACCTCGCCCTGGTCCTCCGAGCCGGTGCGCTGCCCGTGCGGATCAACATCGTCGAGGAGCGGACGGTCGGTCCGTCCCTCGGTCAGGACTCCATCGATCAGGGCACCATCGCCGGAATGGTGGGCATCGCCATGGTGGTGGTCATCATGATCGTCTACTACGGGATGGCCGGCTTGCTCGCCGTGGGCGCCCTGGGTGTCTACGTCCTGTTGGTGCTGGGCGGTCTGGCGGGCCTGAACGCGACGTTGACCGTGCCGGGCATCGCAGGGCTGATCCTCTCCATCGGGATGGCCGTGGATGCCAACGTGCTCATCTTCGAGAGGATCCGGGAGGAGTTGGACCAGGGTCGAGCGACCCGAACGGCGGTGGACGAGGGCTTCGAGCACGCGCTCTCCGCCATCGTCGACGCCAACATCACAACGCTCATCACGGCGTTGATCCTCTTCCAGTTCGGTACGGGGCCGGTCCGTGGCTTCGCGGTGACGCTGTCCATCGGAATCGTCGCTTCCTTCTTCTCTGCACTCTTCGTGACCCGCTCCTTCTTCCTGGCGTATCTGTCAGGTAAGAAGGCGTCGGATCCGATCAGCATCTGAGGCCGCCGGTCATGAGACTCTTCAAGGACGCTTCGTACACCTTCATCGAGAAGCGCCGGACCGCGTACGTCGTGTCGGCCATCGTCATCGGCATCGGCGTCGCCGGCATGGGGTTCAACGTCGCGTCGTTGGGCAGCTGGCAGAACTACGGGGTGGACTTCCTGGGTGGCTCCCTCGTTCAGGTCGCCTTCGACCAGCCCACCTCGGACGCTGAACTCCGTGAGGCCCTTGGCGGCGCCACGGCCCCGCCCATCACCCAGTTCGGGGGAGAGGGCACCGGCGAGTTCGTCATCCGGGCCCCTCTGAACGAAGACGTCTCCATCACACAGGTGGCGGACGACGTGGAGGCCCAGATCCGGGCCAACCTTCCCGACAAGACGTTCACGGTGGTGCGGACGGAACTGGTGGGAGCCAAGGTGGGCGGGGAACTCCAGCAGAAGGCTCTGCTGGCAGTCCTCTTCTCCTTCCTGCTGACTCTCGTCTACCTCGCGTTCCGTTTCGAGCTGCGTTTCGGGCTGGCGGCGGTCATCGCCACGGCGCACGACATCCTCATCACCCTGGGGTTCCTGGCTGTCTTTCGGGTTGAGATCGCCCTGCCGACGGTGGCGGCCATCCTGACCATTCTCGGATACTCCCTCAACGACACCATCGTGGTGTTCGACCGTATCCGCGAGAACATGCGGATGAAGGGAGCGCGGAAGCGCGATCCGGTCGATCTGGTGAACCAGTCCATCAACGAAACCCTCCCCCGGACCGTACTCACCTCGGGAACGACCCTCGCGGTGCTCGCCGCCCTCCTCATTCTCGGTGGAGCGGTGATCCGGGACTTCACCGTGGTCCTCATGCTCGGTGTGGTCATTGGAACGTACTCCTCGATCTTCGTGGCCTCCCCGGCTCTCATCGAGATCCAGAAGCGTTGGGGCATGGGTCAGAGCAAGAGCGACAAGAAGAAGGCGCGTCCTCAGCCCGCGACGGTGTGATCGAGTACTTCGACAGCCACTGCCATCTGACCGACGCCGCCTTCAGGGACGACCTGGAGGCGGTGTTTCGTAGGGCCTCGGAGGCCGGCGTCACCCGCGTGGTCACCATCGCCTCCGACGTCGAAGACTCCCATGCCGCCGCTGATCTGGCGGCAGGTCGGACCGGTTGCTGGTCCACCGCGGGCGTCCATCCCCACGCCGCGGGGGAGGCCCCGGCCGACGCGGTGAGCCGGGTCCGGAAGCTCCTGACTCGAGACCACGTTGTGGCCGTGGGCGAGACGGGATTGGACTACCACTACGACAACGCGCCGCGCGCGGTGCAGCGGGACCTCTTCGATGCACACCTGGCCCTTGGAGCCGAAACCGGGCTCCCGGTGGTGGTCCATGCCCGGGAAGCCGACGAGGACATCGCCGCGGCCCTGCGCAACATGCCTTCGGGCACCCGAGGGGTGCTGCACTGCTTCACGGGCGGTGAGCGAGCGTTCGAGGAGGCGATGGCCGCCGGGTGGTGGGTCTCGTTCTCGGGCATCGCGACGTTCAAGTCCTTCGGCGCCGCCGACCTGCTACGTCAGGTGCCGGAGGACCGCTTGATGGTGGAGACGGATTCCCCATACCTGGCGCCGGTACCACACCGGGGGCGACGGAACGAACCGGCGCACGTGGTGCACGTGACCGAGGCGGTGGGGCGGCTCCTCGACCAGTCCGCCGATGAGGTGGCCCAGTCGACGTCGTCCAATGCTTGCAGCTTCTACGGAGTGGAGTAGAGAGGCGTGCGGCGAATACGAATCCTCCCAGACGTGGTGGCGAATCAGATCGCGGCCGGAGAGGCCGTCGAGCGACCGGCATCCGTGGTCAAGGAGCTGGTGGAGAACGCCCTCGACGCCAAGGCGACCCACGTGGAGATCGCCATCGAGCGCGGAGGCAAGCGGCGCATTCGCGTCAGCGACGACGGAGTCGGGATGGGTCGGGAGGACGCACTTCTCTGCCTGGACCGGCACGCCACCAGCAAGATCGAAGAGGCATCGGACCTCACCGGCGTGACGACCTTCGGATTCCGGGGAGAGGCCATGCCCTCCATCGCCGCCGTGTCCCGCTTGGCGGTGGACACGTGGGACGGTGAGGAAGAGAGCGGTACGAGGGTGACCGTCTCGGGTGGGCAGATCTCCAATGTGACGGACGTGGCGCGGCGCCGTGGGACCACCGTCGACGTCAAGAACCTCTTCTACAACGCCCCGGTGAGAGCTCGCTTCCTGAAGTCGGTGAGCGCCGAGGCCAGGGCCGTCAATGAAGCGGCCACCGCCCTGGCTCTCGCGAATCCCCGTGTGGGCTTCCGTCTGACCTCCGACGACCGTGTTCTTCTCGATCTGCCGGCGGCGAGCGACGTGGCGGAGCGCGTGACCCAGATCTGGGGCCACGACCACGGCGGTACGCTCATTCCGGCTTCCGGCGAGGCGGACGCCATGGGGGTGAAGGGTCTGATCCAGCGTCCGGACGCTGCCAAGCCCGGTCTTCGGCGCAACCACCTCTTCGTGAACGGACGGCCCTTCCGCTCCACGGAGATCGTCCGCGCCGCGGAGCGTGGCTATCGAACGACCATCCCCCAGGGAGTGCGGCCGTGGATGTTCCTGTACCTGAGGCTTCCCGGCGACGGAGTGGACGTCAACGTGCATCCATCGAAGGCCGAAGTCCGTTTCCGGGATGGCCCCCGGGTGGAGGCACTGGTGGAAAAGGCGGTCCGGGCGGCCCTCGACGACGAGGCTTCGGCGGCGACGTTCGATCGGGAGGTAGGGGTCCCGGGGCTCGTGGTGCGCGAAGGCGGCGGTCAGGAGCGCCACGGCGCCCCGGAGATGCGTCGAAGGACGGACCGGGAAGCGGACGCCCCCACGGCTGCTGACGCGCAGATGGCCCTCTTCGTGTCGGGCGCGGAGCCGGTCAGCGAAGGAGAGGCCGCGGGTGGAGAGTCTCCGCCGAAGGCGGACACGGTGGCGCCTCTTCCCGAGGCCGGTGCCCGCCGGCCCCGGCTCTGGCAGGTCCTCGACACCTACGTGCTTGCGGAGACACGCGACGGAATCCTCATCGTGGACCAGCACGCCGCTCATGAACGCATCCTCTTCCAGCGCCTCATGGACGGCTTCGAGGCGGGTGGCCAGGAGAGCCAAAGGCTGCTCTTTCCTCTCACCCTGCGGCTGACGGCGCCCGAGGTGGAGATGATCGAGGACCTGAAGGGGCTCTTGGCGCGGGCGGGATTCGAAGTCGAGGGCTTCGGAGGAGACACCGTCATCGTCCACGCGGTACCCAACCCCCACCGCTATTTCGACGCCGAGCGGGCGTTCCGGGAGATGGTCCACGAACTGACCCACGGCTCCGAGTTGGTGCGCTCCGCCCGCAACCAGCACGAGCGCATCGCGATGACGTTCGCGTGCAAGAGCGCCATCAAGGCCGGTCAGAGGCTGTCAAACATCGAGATGCAGGAACTCTTCGATCAGCTCTTCGCCACCGAGCTCCCGCACCACGACGTCCACGGTCGGCCCACCGTCGTCCGGCTGTCGGCAGGAGAGCTCGAGAAGAAGTTCGGCCGGTCATGATCCCGGGGTCCGTGGCGTGATGCCGCGCCCCCGCTTTCTCGCCGTGGTCGGTCCCACGACCTCGGGTAAGACCGCGCTGTCCCTGGCTCTGGCCCGCCGGCGTCCCGCGGAGATCGTCTCCATGGACTCGCGGCAGGTCTATCGAGGCATGGACATCGGGACGGACAAGGTGGGCGAAGGCGCCCGGGCGGCCGTGCCGCATCATGGGCTGGATCTCGTCGATCCGGACCGTCGCTACTCCGCCGGACAGTTCGCTCGGGATGCCCGCCGGTGGATCGAGGAGATCGAGTCCCGGGGCGCGCTTCCGATTCTCGCCGGGGGCACGGGTTTCTTCCTCAAGGCGGTCATGGAGCCCATCTTCGCCGAACCACCTCTGGACCGGGAGCGCCTGGACGCACTCCGCGGTTGGTTGGCGCGCCAATCTCCGGAGACCCTTCAGCGGTATGTCGCGGCCCTCGATCCCGCCCGGGCCGACCTGGCCACGGAAGGAGGACCGCAGCGCATGGGTCGCACGGTGGAGGTCGCGCTCCTCTCGGGGGTGCCCCTTTCCCAGTGGCACGTGGAGGCACCTCAGGACGGGGAGGGGGTTCACGGAGTGGTCGTCGTCCTCGAACTTCCCCGGGACGAGATCGACGCCAGGGTCCTCCGGCGAGTGCACCGGATGGTGGATCGGGGCCTCGTCGACGAAGTGAGGAGCCTCATCGCGGCCGGGTATACCGATGACAACCCGGGTATGACAGGTACCGGGTATCGTGAGATCGCCCGACATCTCCGCGGCGAGATCTCCTTGGAGGGGGCGGTGGGGGAAATCGCCACCGCCACCCGACGCTACGCCAGACGACAACTCACATGGTTCAGACATCAGCTGCCCGCGGACGCCGTGCGTATCGATGCCACCCTGCCTGTGGAGGATCAGGTGGGCCTGGCCCTCGACGCCATGGAAGTCGCGGGTTTTCGGACGGGAGACGGGATGACGAGTGACGGGGGAGCCACATGAAGATCGGCATCACGTGCTACCCGACCTACGGGGGGTCGGGGGCTGTCGCGACGGAGCTGGGCATCGCCCTGGCCCAACGGGGCCATCAGATCCACTTCGTCTCGTACGACCAGCCCTTCCGCCTGGGAGGGTTCAGGGAGCGGGTGTTCTTCCACGAGGTGGAGATGGAAGACTACCCGCTCTTCGAGCACCCTCCGTACGCGTTGGCGCTGGCGGTCGCTCTTCACGACGCCGCCCGCAATCACGAGCTCGATCTCGTGCATATGCACTACGCCATTCCCCATGCGGCCTCCGCGTACCTGGCGCGACAGATGCTCAAGGACCAGCGGGACCTGAAGATCGTCACCACGCTCCACGGGACCGACATCACCCTGGTGGGGCTCCACCCGTCGTTCCACGAGATCACCCGCTTCTCCATCCTCCAATCCGATGGCCTGACCGCGGTCTCGTCATACCTCCGTGACGAAACCGTGCGGGACTTCGCCGTTCCCAGCGAGCGCATCGAGGTCATCCCCAACTTCATCGACGTCGAGGCCTGGCGTCCGGGCCTGGAGCCGTGCCACCGAGCCACGTTGGCCCCAGGCGGGGAGAAGATCGTCATGCACGTCTCCAATTTCCGGGGCGTGAAGCGCGTCACCGACGTCGTCGAGACGTTCGCGCGCATCTCCGGACGGGTGGATTCCCGGCTGGTCATGGTCGGCGACGGCCCCGACCGACCACGGGCGGAGCGTCGGGCCGCCAGTCTCGGTATCCATGACAAGGTGATGTTCCTCGGCAAGCACCAGTCGGTTGAAGAGCTGGTGGCCTGTGCCGACCTCTTCCTCCTGCCTTCGGAGACCGAATCGTTCGGCCTCGCGGCGCTGGAGGCGATGGCGTGTGGGGTTCCCGTGGTGGCTTCCCGCACAGGCGGCCTTCCGGAAGTCATCGTCGATGGTGAGTCGGGCTATCTCCGGGAGGTGGGCGACGTGGACGCCATGGCGGACGCGGGGCTGCGCCTCCTCACCGACGACGACCTCCGGGAGAGAATCTCGGGCCAGGCGCGGGCGGCCGCCGTCGAGCGCTTCTCCGCCGAGGCGGTGGTGCCGCGGTACGAGGAATACTACCAGAGGGTCCTCGATGGCTGAGCGCGACCGGTGAGCCTCCTCGAGTCCCTCCTCCTGGGGTTCGTCCAGGGTGCCGCCGAGTTCCTGCCGGTCTCCAGCTCAGGCCACCTGGTCATGACGCAGGTGGTCCTGGGCATCCAGGTCCCCGGCGTCCTCTTCGAGGTGGCCGTCCACGTGGCGACCCTTCTTTCCATCCTTCTGGTGTACCGGACCAGGGTGTCCGAGCTCGCCGTTGGCGCCGTCTCGGGCGACGGCGACGCGTGGCGCTACATCGGCCTGGTCGTGGTGGCCACGATCCCCGCCGGACTGCTCGGCGTCTTCGCCAGGGATCGCATCGAGGCTCTGTTCGAGGACCCCTTGGTGCCCGGTGTGGCACTCCTGGTCACCGGCGCCTTCCTGTGGAGCAGCAGGGTCGCCGTGGACCGCGCGGATGCGCCCCGACCCGGATGGGGGGCAGCTTTCCTCATCGGCATTGCCCAGGCGTTCGCACTCGTCCCGGGCATCTCACGCTCGGGGGCCACGGTCATCGCGGCTCTCTGGTTGGGCGTCGAGGCCAGAGAAGCGGCGGCGTTCTCGTTTCTCATGGCGGTTCCCGCCATCGCCGGCGCCGCCGTCCTGCAGATCCCCGACGTCCAGGCGACGGGTACCGCGGGCCTCGGCGTGGGCGTCATCGTGTGGGGCAGCGTCATGGCGGGCATCGTCGGAGTCCTGGCCATCCGTACCTTCGTGGCCATGCTGGCCCGACGGTCGTTCCACTTCTTCGCACCGTACTGCTGGGTGGTCGGAGGCGCCTACCTGGCCTACCTCGGGCTGCGATGAGCCCAGGGCGGACGGATCACTGGGATGGCCACGACGTGGCCGCGCTGCGAGAGCGGTGGGGTGTGCCGCTCCTGGAGGCCTATGCCGCCATCGCCTCCACGAATGAACGGGCGCGGGCCCTCGTGGAAGAGGGAGGGGCCGCGTGGTCCACCGTCGTGGCCGACGAGCAGCTCCGTGGCCGCGGCCGTCGCGGCACGACGTGGGTCTCGTTGCCCGGGGCCGGGCTCTGGATGACGGTCGTTCTCGACGTGGAGTCGGGATCGGGTACGGTCCCCCTCGAAGTCGGGTTGGCGTGTGCGGGGGCCATCGAGGAGGAGGCCCCCGGGGTGCACGTCGGCATCAAGTGGCCCAACGATCTCATGGTGGAGGGCGCCAAGGTCGGGGGAATCCTGTGCGAGTCCGTCGGTTCCAAGGTGCTGGCCGGAATCGGCATCAACGTCGCTGCCGCACCCGCGCCGTCGGTTGTGACCGACCTGGGAGGTATGCCTGCGGTAGCGCTGGAGGCCGTTGGAGGCAAACCTCTGTCGCGCAGTGATTTGGCGATGCGAATCATTCGGGCGTTGCAGCGGCGGTTCGATGGCCGACGGCGGAGCGAGACGGGCCTGGATCGGGCGGCCCTCGAAGAACTCCACCGCCGCGACGTGCTCGTGGGCGGGTCCGTAGATACCGACCAGTCCGGTAGGGGCCAGGCGGCGGGCATCGACGCCACGGGCGCTCTCCGCCTCATCGGCGCGGATGGAGTCGAACTCCGGGTGGTTTCCGGAGGTGTTCGTCCGCTCGCCGACGGGGTGCCCGACACCCCCGGGCCATGAGTACATTCACCCATCGCTCCACCATTGCAGCCCCTTCCCAGGGGCACGGAGGCCGCCGTGCAACTCGTCGTCGACGTGGGAAACACCGAAACCGTGGTCGGACTCGCGTCCTCGACCACGGAGTTGGTGGGAGAATGGCGTGTCAGTTCGAGCGTCCCTCGGACGGCCGACGAGATGACCGCCCTCATGCGAGCGTTCCTCGCGGGCGACGGCATCGACGAAGCAAGCATCGTGCGGGGCGTGGTCGGGTCGGTCGTACCGTCGGTGAACCATGTGTGGTCCAAGACCATCCGATCGATCACCGGGGCCGACGTCATCGCGGTGGGGCCGGATTCCGGGCTCCCCATTCGTTTGGACGTAGAGGAGCCCCGGTCCGTGGGCGCCGACCGGATCGTGAACACCCTGGCGGCCCGCGAGATCTATGGGCGAGACACCATCGCCGTGGACCTTGGGACGGCGACCACGTTCGACTGCATTACCGCGGATGGCGTCTTCCTCGGCGGCGTCATCTCGCCGGGGCTGCGCTCGGGCCTCGACTGGTTGGCTGCTCGAACGGCCAAACTCCCCCGGGTGGAGCTCCAACCCCCGGAGGTCGTCATCGGTCGACGCACGGAGGCGTGCATCCAGAGCGGTGTCTTTTATCAGGCCATCGAGAGCGTCGACGGCATCGTCCGACGCATCAAGGAGGAGTGGGAGCGCCCGGATGCGCTGGTGGTGGCCACGGGCGGCTTCGCCAACGCCATCGGCCCGTACCTCACCACGGTGGACACCATCGAACCCTTCCTCACCCTCTACGGCCTGGCCATGGCCGGGGAACACCTGGCCGGAGCCTCGGCTTCGTCGTGAGTGCGCGCGGGGTGAGGCATTGACTAGATTCTGCCTATGACGCTTTCACCCGTATTCCGCTCTCAGGACGCCGTGCGCCTGCTCGCCGAGCAGGGCGTTTGGACCCGCCTGGCCCCTGACATGGAAGCCCAGGCCGACGCCGTGCGCCGGTTGTACGTGGATTTCGAAGACATCATCGCGGCGGAGTTTCGCCGGGAGGCGCCGCACGTCCCCTCGTCCGACGAGGTCACCACTCCCGAGGGCCTGCACTTCCTCCAGGAGTACTTCTTCCTGATTCTGTTCCGGTCCATCTTCGGCTCCCTGGGTGTGGCGCAGGACCGACTGCAGATGTACACGGAGCTGAATTTCTGCATCAAGGGCACCATCACCGCGGCCGACAACATCTTCGACGACCAGGCGAAGAGCCTGCTCCCGCTGGCCGATCATGCCGGATCGCGCTTCATGTCGATCCTGCAACTCATGTCATTCGAGCGCCTCCTGCGTCGCGTCCTCGACCGGGCCGTCGACGACGGGAGCGTCGCTGCGGAGCAGGTAGGCCGGATCCAGCGCGCCCTCATGGACCGCATGGCGTCCATCGGCGTCCTCGAAGGGTCCGAAGAAGGCGGCGTGGACGAGATTCCCAGCCCGGAGGCCATGGTGGAGGCTGTCCATCGCATTCGCGGCGGGTCGCTGTTCGCCCTGGCCTTCGCCGCTCCGTCGGTGCTGGAAAGCGGCCCCATGGCGTCCACGATGGAGGTTGCCGAGGAGGCCATCGCGCGTCTGGGGACGGCCTTCCAGATCGTGGACGACCTCACCGACTTCGAGTTCGATGTCGGGCGTCGGAGCCACAACCTCCTGGTATCGCAGATCCGGCACCACGGGAGTGCAGCGGAAAGGGCGGCGTTCGAGCCGATGTGGGCCTCCGGCGAGGTGCCGGCTGGCGCGGTGGAGGACGCCTATGCCACTTCGGCCCGCGCGGTTCTCGAGATCGCGTACGAGGAGGCACGGGCCTCGTTCCGGTCTCTGGCCGAGCTGGGGCACTGGATGGATGAGGGGCTCGCTGAAGACGTCGTCCACGCCATCGTGGGTCTCGACGGCGTGGCCCGCATGGAAGCCCTGACCTCGCGCGGCTGAGGGAAGAAAAGGCTCGCGTCCCCCGATTTCGTGTACCAACGTAGGAAAGGAGCGGGTTCGGCCACGATCCCGCGCCTGAGTTGGTGATGACTGGGCGGGCGCGGCCCTACGGCGCCGCCCCCCACATGACAAAAGGGAGGCACTGCTCGTGATCATGCCTGTCATTCGCGCGTCCTTCGGGCGCAACGAAGCCCTTCACCTCGTCGAATTGGTGGGTCGTCACGACCCGGAACTGCGGGAGGCCGCCCGCCAGCGCCTGGAAGAAGGCGGGTTGGACGACCTTCTCGACGACCCCAGGGTCCTGAACGCGCTTCTCACCGACGACCAGGTCAGGTCGCGCCCCGAGATCTTCTTCTATGTACTCGTGCGTCAGTCGATGTTGGAGCGAGGCGTCCACGACGCGGTTGCCGCCGACTACGTCGCATCGATGCTCGTCGGGTTCGGTCGCAACCGACGGGCGTACCGCATTTCGGCGGATCGTGAGGAGGAGTACGGCTACCTGGTCGATCTCACGGCTCGCCTCCACTCGGCAGGGGGCAGGGAAGCCTTCCTCCTCCGGATGCACATGGGGAACTTCAGCCTCTGGCTATCGGGGCTCTTTCCCGACTATCTGGAATCGCGTGTCCACCGCAGGGGTGCGCCTCCCATCTCGTACTACGAGCGCATGGGTACCAGCGGCTACCTCATGGCCGCCGACTCCCCGGAGGCTGCCACGCTGGGGCTCGAGGAGGCCCTTCGGGCTCTCGCGCAGCACTTCTCGAGGGTGCGCGGGGCGTTGAACCGCATTTCCGACCGGCACTTGTGGCAAGGTTCGGGCGACCCCGTAGGTCGGCTACTTCGCGAAGTCACCTACGCCATGGAGTAGGGCGCAGCCCCCTTCCGAAAGGCGTCGAGCGCCGTCGGCGCCGACCCGCCACGCAGCGCTCCGGATGCCGACTCCATGGCCCGGATCCCCCGTGGTTCCAGGCTTGACGCAAGATCGCACCTCCGCCACATTTTGGGGCGTTAGCACTCGCTGGGTGTGAGTGCTAACACGTTTCATCATCTATCAACACGCCCCAGCACCAATAAGGAGGAGGCTCGATGGCTAAGGGTAAGGCCGCAGTCAGCGAAGCACTCAAGGTCAAGCCGCTGGCGGACCGCGTCGTGGTGAAGCCCCTCGAGGACGAGGAGCAGATGCGCGGCGGATTGTACATCCCCGACACAGCGAAGGAAAAGCCGTCTCAGGGCAAGGTCGTCGCCGTTGGACCGGGCAAGATCTCGGAGGACGGGACGCGCCTGGAGATGGACGTCTCGACCGGCGACACGGTCCTGTATGGCAAGTACAGCGGCACGGATGTCACGTTGGACGGATCGGAGTATCTGATTCTCCGCGAGTCCGACATCCTGGCCATCGTCTCGTAAGCACGCAATCGACTAACAGGAGTTAACGAATCATGGCAAAAGAGCTCGGATTCGACGTCGAGGCGCGTGCGCGCCTCAAAGTCGGTGTCGACAAGCTCGCGCGGGCCGTGAAGGTGACCCTCGGCCCGAAGGGCCGGAACGTGGTCCTGGATCGGAAGTTCGGCTCGCCCACGGTGACCAAGGACGGAGTGTCCGTCGCCAAGGAAATCGAGCTGGACGATCCCGTGGAGAACATGGGCGCCCAGATGGTCAAGGAAGTCGCCACCAAGACGTCCGATGTCGCTGGTGACGGAACGACGACCGCCACGGTGCTGGCCCAGGCAATCTTCGGCGAGGGCCTGAAGAACGTCACCGCGGGTACCAACCCCATGGGCATCCGCCGCGGCATCGACAAGGGTGTCGAGGTGGTCGTGGAGGAGCTGCGCAAGCTCTCCACCGAGACCAAGGACAAGAAGCACATCGCGCAGGTTGGCGCCATTTCGGCCAACAACAATGAGGAGATCGGTGAGCTGATCTCCGACGCGATGGAGAAGGTCGGTAAGGACGGCGTCATCACCGTCGAAGAGGCCCGTGGCCTCGAGACGACCCTCGACACCGTCGACGGCATGCAGTTCGACCGCGGCTATCTCTCCCCGTACTTCGTGACGGACTCGGAGCGGATGGAGGCGGTTCTCGAGGATCCCATGATCCTCATCCACGACAAGAAGGTCGGCTCCATGAAGGACCTTCTGCCCATCCTGGAGAAGGTTGCCCAGTCGGGTCGCCCCCTCCTGATCGTGGCCGAGGACGTCGAGGGCGAGGCCCTGGCGACTCTCGTGGTGAACAAGCTCCGTGGCACGCTGAAGGTCGCCGCCGTCAAGGCGCCCGGCTTCGGTGACCGCCGGAAGGCCATGCTGCAGGACATCGCCGTCCTGACCGGTGGCCAGGTGATCTCGGAAGAGGTGGGCTTCAAGCTCGAGAACACGGTCGCCAGCGACCTGGGCTCGGCCAAGCGTGTGGTCATCGACAAGGACAACACGACCATCATCGACGGCGCCGGTGAGCCCGATCAGATCAAGGGCCGGATCGAAGAGATCCGCGTCGCCATCGACAAGAGCACCTCGGACTACGACCGCGAGAAGCTCCAGGAGCGTCTCGCCAAGCTGGCCGGCGGTGTGGCCGTCATCAACGTCGGCGCCGCCACCGAGACCGAGATGAAGGAGAAGAAGGCTCTCGTCGAGGACGCGCTGCACGCCACGCGCGCCGCCGTCGAAGAGGGCATCGTGCCTGGCGGTGGCGTCGCGCTGCTGCGAGCTCAGACCGAGCTCGGCAAGTTCGAGCTTGATCTGGAAGACGAGCAGATCGGCGTCCAGATCCTGTTCCGGGCGCTGGAGCACCCCATCCGGCAGATCGCGCAGAACGCCGGAGTCGAGGGCAGCATCGTCGTCGCGAAGGTCCGTGAGGGTAAGGGTGCCTTCGGGTACAATGCCCAGACCGGCGAGTACGAGGACATGCTGAAGGCCGGTGTCATCGACCCGACGAAGGTCGTGCGCACCGCGCTGCAGAACGCCGCGTCCATCGCGGGGCTGCTCCTCACCACGGAAGCCGTGGTGGTGGACGTGCCCGAGGACGAGCCGTCCATGCCGGGCGGCGACATGGGCGGAATGGGCGGCATGATGTAATACCGTCCTCGCCCCGGAGCACCAAGGCCTACGCGGCCTGATGCTCCAGCGAAGGAAGACGGCCCGGTCACCGAGAGGTGGCCGGGCCGTTGCTTTTACCGGGGATGCCGGGGTGGCTGTCAGTAGGCGGTCGTGTGGCAGTCGGCGCACGTCGCCCAGATCTCGCCGAGGACCTCGATGCGGGCTTCCGGCGTGTGGGCTTGAGTGGCGCGGACTCCCAGCTCGCGCAGCCGCCGCGAGGCTTCGTCCAGCGCCCGCGCTTCGACGACGGCTTCCAGCCCCTCGGGCAGGGCGCCGAGCTCGATGATGCCGTCCGCCCCTGTGTACCAGGTCAGGTCGGAGGGTCCGACGAGTCCATCCCAGAGGAGTCGGGACGCCCAGGCGAGCCCGGCCATGTGTCGTCCCGTGCTCCCGGCCGGCGGTGGCCCACCAAGCGTGAAGCGCTCCCCCAGGCCGACGTCGTTGGCCTCATGGCAGTTCCCGCACGTCTCGGCGACGCGAGCCGCCCCAGCGGCGGCTTCACCCGTGGACTGCGCCTTGGCGGCTTCCCGCGCTTCCCAGCGCATGGGCCCCAACTGCAGGATGACCTCGGCGGGCAGATCGCGCGCCGGGTTCAGGCGTGCCAGATCCTCAGCCGCGCGCCGGAAGGCGTCCACGTCGCCGAGGATCGCCGACTCACGGGCGTCGAGGGCGAGATCGAAGTGCGTGATCATCTGCCCGCGGGTAGGACTCCCCTCGAAGGGCTCGGGTCTGCCGGCGCACGCCGTGGCCGTGGCAACCACCACCGCCACGAGGGTCGCTCCCAGGGCCTTCCAGGCCATCGGTCTGCCTCTCATCGTCCGTCCTCCCAACAGGTTTTCAGGTCCCACTACCTGCTGAAGGATCCTCCAACCCTACCGCGAGCGCAGTCGGGACTTTCCGGGTTGATGTGTGGGGCGGGGCCCCACCCGGGGCCTCACGGTATCACTACCACCTTCCCACTCGCGTGATGCTTCTCCAGCTCATCCATCGCTGCCGGAACCTCGCCGAGGGACACGGTTCGATGGATCGCAGGGGCGAGCGTTCCTGACTCCAGCAGCCCTCCGAGGACGGCGAGATCCTCCGAGTTCGGTTGCTTGATGCCCATGAATCGAAGGGTGCGACCTCCTTTCTCCGAGAGGATGGACCCCAACAGCATGACCTCGATCGTGCGGCGGAATCCACCGCCGACCAGCACGTAGACCCCAGTGGGACCCAGCGCTCGCCGGTGCTCTCTGGCTGCCCTGTAGGCCGCCGCGTCCACGATCAGGTCATACCTCGCATCATCGGTGGTGAAGTCGTCCTTCGTGTAGTCGACCACGCGGTCGGCGCCGAGGCCCCGCACCATCTCCACGTTGCGCGTGCTGCAGACGCCGGTGACGTGGGCGCCGAAGTGCTTGGCCAACTGGACGGCAAAGGTGCCGACACCACCCGAGGCACCATTGACGGCCACGCGAGCGCCGCCTCCAGGGCCGGACATCTTGGGTTCCGCGTCGCGGCCCTCAGCCGGGGCTACGCCACCCACTCGCAATGCTTGCAGTGCCGTGAGACCGGCCGACGGCACGGCGGCGGCCGTGCTCCAATCGACGGCGGTGGGCTTGAGCGCCAGATGCGCTTCTTTCGCGGTCGCGTACTCGGCGAAGCCCCCGAACCCGCTTTCCGAGAGGTCTCCGAAGACCTCGTCGCCGATCCGGAAACGAGTCACGGCGCGCCCGACTCCTTCCACGATCCCCGCCACGTCGGAGCCCAGCACTCTCAGCGAGGGCTTGAGGAAGCCCCCGGCCATGGGACGGACCAGGAGGGGACTTCCGTGCATCAGGTGCAGATCACCCTTGTTGATGGACGTTGCGCGGACCCGGATGAGGACCTCGTCCTCGGCGTCTGCCGCGGGTTTTGGGACGCTAGAGACGCGGAGGACGCTGGGCGGCCCGTAGCGCTCGTACACGACCGCTTTCACGACTCTTCCCGCCCAACGAAGTCCCCTCCGATTCCTTCATCCCATGCACCCAGCCTTCCTCCCTTGAGCAACAGCCAGAGTGCGAAAGAGAGCTCCGCGACGAAGGCAGGTCCGAACACCGCGGCAGTGAAGACGGCCTCCAGCGACGCGTAGTCGGGCAGAAGAGCCCGTGCAAAGCTGTCGACCAGGTATCCAGCGGCGGCCAGCATGAGGAGGAAGCCCAGGACGCGTGGTACGAAGCGGGACCGGACCACCAGATACGCGAGGATGGCGCAGTGGACGCCGAAAAAGACCAGCCCGATGACGTAGCCGAAGCCGTGCGTCTCCAGGAGAAGGAGAGCGAGGCTCTCCCGTTGGGCCACATCGAAGCCACCGAGCGCCGCTGCCTCGCCGAGGAGGAGAAGAGGCACGTACATGTTGAGGATGTTGACGCCGACGACGGCCGCATGGGCGACGCGGAAGAAGGCGGCGAGCAGGGCGGCCGCCCGATCCACGTTGGCGAAGACGACGTAAAGCGCTCCCGCCACGAAGACGTCGCTGACCAGCATGACGAACTCGCTCGCCATACCCGACCGAAAGAGGATCTCCGAGGCCCGGATATTGGCCGCAGTAGCCGCCGCGTCGCCGCGGACGACCAGCCCCGAGCGCACGAAGAACTCGGCGAAGATCCCGGTGGCGATGATCGTCAGGTACCCGACTCCCGCCGCCCGGGCGAAGTTCGCCCGAGTCCGGTCGTCCCAGCTCATGCTAACGCCGCCCGACATCCGGGAATGCCGTGGTGCGATGCCTCCGGGCTGCCGTGCTCACCCGCCGGGCTTGTAGACCCGCTCGGCGTTCGCCTCGATGTCGGCCGGGTAGTAGTACACCGGTCGCAGCTCACCATCGGCGTAGAGTCGGGCCTGGTCGTCGAAGTGGGGTGAGTCGGGATCCCCGCTTTCGCCTCCCGCGGTGACGGCCAGGGCGCGCACGCTGTCCCCGAACTCCACGACGGCGACGAAGCTGTTGCCGCTTCGGCCATAGCGGCGGACCTGACCCTCGGGGGTCCGGGTGCCCATGGACGCCAGAGACCCCCATCTGCCGGAGGTGAAGCCCACGGGAATGCTGGGCTGGTCATCGTCGAAAGGCTGAACGATGTCGCCGGTCAGGCGCTGAAACCGACTGATTTCGCCCCAGGACGTCCGCCAAGACCCGAAGTCGCGTTCCAGCGTGGCCGAGGCCGCAACCAAGCTAGCCAGGTGTTGATCAACGCTGGCTTGAGCCGCGTAGTCACTCGTGGATACGCCTGCCGCGCGGGCGTCACTGGCCACTCGGTCGAAGAAGTCCTCGGCCCAATAGATGCCGAGGGCGGTCTCCACGGATTCCACGCCCCACCGGTAGTCCCAGTCCCGGAGCAGCTCGACCTGCTCGGCCACCTGGTTCTTCAAGGGGTGGGAGTCGGGCGCGCGATCCCATGCTTCGACGAGTGCGGGGATGAGGGGCTCGAAGGCCGGCTGATAGCTGTCGTACGCCGCGTCGCGGAGCGTTTCGAGGGTGAAGTCATCGACATCCTCGAGCACCATGACGGCGTGGACGCCGCGTGCGTTCTCCCCACCGCGCTGGAAGTACACGGGGTAGTCGTCGGGGTCGGGGCTGTCCGGACCGGCTGCGGTGTACGGCCAGTTGTTGGTGTTCTGGATCCATCCCGACGGTGGGTTGAACACGTTCGGCGTCTCGTCGATGGAGTGGGGCTCACCCCAGTCGTTGGCCGACACGCTCCCGTCCACGGGCTCCAGCCAGTCCAGCTCCGGGTTGCGCTCCGGCACGAAGTTGGAGTGCCAGTAGGCGATGTTGCCCTCGGAGTCGGCATAGACCGTGTTGTTCGACGAGTTGGTATGCATCTCCATGTTCTCGCGGTAGTCCGCGAGGTTGCGCGCCTTGGTGCGCCCGAACGACTGCATGAGGGCCGAAAGGGGCTCCTCCATGAGGGCCACGGAAACCCAGCGGTCACCGATGGAGCGCACGATGGGTCCGTGGTGTGTCCGGAAGACGGTGAACTCGCGTTCCGCCATGCCATTGGCCGTGCGGTAAGGGACGGCGACCTGACGCGTCTCCATGGGGCGTTCTTCGCCATCGACCACGTAGAAGAACTGCCCGTCACGCTCCGCCACCGTCTCGAGGAACTCGTCGATGTTGTCGACACCGCTGGACGTATGCATCCATCCGGCGTCCTCGTTGAAGCCTTGATAGACGAAGAACTGCCCCCATGTCACGGCGCCGTAGGCGTTCAGCCCCTCGTCGCTCATCATGTGGAGCTCGGAACGGAAGTAGAACGACGTGTGGGGATTGATGAGGAGGAGCGCGTTGCCGGTGGCGCTGTTGGAGGGCGCGATGGCGAAGCCGTTGGAGCCGGTGGGCTCTGTCCAATCCACCAGCGGCTCCTCGGAGGTCACGAGGGACGGCTGGGACGAATCCAGGTGGGCCACCGACCCGTCGGCGCCCACCAACGTCGAAACCGAGGTGCCGTCGTCTTCCGCCGTCTCGAAGGCTTTCCGTGCGCCGACCCCTTCCAGCCGTGAGCCGACCCCATCCGTCATGGCCGTGACGCCCGGTCCCTCGGTGTAGAACGCCTCGAGCTGACCCAGGCTGACCCGCTCGATGTCGCCACCGATGGAGCCCTCGCTGAACGTCAGCGCCATCCACGGCTCGAATCGGGTGAGGACCCGGGGCTCCACGTCCGGATGCGTGTGGAGGTAGTAGTTGAGGCCATCGGCCCAGGCATCCATGAGGTCACGGAGCCATTCGGGGCTCGCGCCGTAGAGGGCCTGCATCTCGGCGGGATCGATGAACAACTTCATGCGGAGATCCCGCCAGATGGCGTCCTCACCCTCGGCCTCGGCGAGTCTGCCCTGGGAATTGAGGAAGTTGACCTCGATTCGGTTGAAGTCGTCCTCGGCCTGAGCGTAGATCATCCCGAACACCGCGTGAGCGTCGGTGGGGCCGTGGACGTGCGCGATCCCCCAGTCGTCGCGGGTGATGGTGATCTCGTCGGCCATGGCTTCCCAACGGGCCACTTCGGGGTCGTTGGAGCCGCAGGCGACGGTGACGAACGTCAGGGCGAGGAGGAGCTTCTTCATGGGGTGTTCGGCGCTGTGGGACGGTGGGTCACCGGGTGGACCCGGCTGTGCGACGGAGGCGACATTGTAAGAGCGAATCGGCGTCGGGGACCATCCGGCGGATACGACCTTCAAGTCACAGGGGGGAAGCATGCGCGACATCATGACGAGCATCGAAGGGGAATACCGCCGCTACCGCTCCCTGGGCGAACGGACCATGGACCAGTTGAGCGCCGACCAGCTCCTCGCGCGGCCCTCGGAAGCGAGCAACTCCATCGCCACGCTCGCCTGGCACATCTCCGGCAACCTCGAGTCCCGCTTCACCGACTTCCTCACCACGGACGGCGAGAAGCCTTGGCGCCAACGGGAGGACGAGTTCGCTGTCCGAGACGCGACCCCGGAGGAGATCCGAGCCAAATGGGACCGTGGCTGGAACGTTCTCATGGAGACCCTGGCCGGGATGAACGACGACGACCTTTCGAGAGTCGTGAAGATCCGAGGGGTCGAACTCACGGTCTCCGATGCGCTTCTTCGGTCCGTGGCCCATACCGCGAGCCACGTGGGCCAGATGACGTACCAGGGAAAGGTGCTGGCCGGCGGAGCCTGGGAGTGGCTCAGCATCGCGCCCGGTGGAA